>MU119217.1:0-269259 GCA_014904845.1 Acephala macrosclerotiorum
TCATAATTCCATTGTTTATTTACATTTAATGTTTTGGTGTTCTTGGGGATGTGGCCCGTGCGACGCTAAAATTGCCTGCCGTCGTTGAGGGGATACCCTTGCAGCTCCCCTGTCAGTGTGGCGTTTTGGGGTTCTTCCCGAGGCGTGGCTGAAATTACCCCTTTCTAGCATAGTTTTTGGATAGCTCAACGTCACACCAAGCTGTGTGTGGCATCGACCATACATTTTCAGATACAGATTCTCCCTCCCTTGCCAGGCCATTCAACTCCATGACATCAACGGCCGAGGAGCATTCAACCAGGAGAGCTTCAGTCTGCTGCCTCAGCAGATATTGAGCAAAGATCGAGCTCGTTCTATATTTTCTAGAATCTCCTCACTCAGTTGCTCGAATCATATCTACAGTTACTGCTTTTGTAAAAAAAAAAAAAAAAATTCTTTGAACTGGAGTCTCCAGGCTTTTCACCCTAGAATTCATCCTTTAGATCGTCAAGCGAGCCTCCCTGTCATCCCACAAATGTCATCTTTAAAAAAAAATATTGCTTTCAATACTCTCTGTACTCTTACCTTTGCTCCGCTTTCGAACTCACCTGATCTTCCAAGTGGAATACCTCATTAGGTAGCGAGTTGTAGATCTCTATTAAAGAAACCTCTTTGCGTCCTTCCTGGCCTCCTTATCTTCTCAACTTCTCCCAATCTAGATAAGATCAACTCTTCCTTCTACAAGCAGCTGACTTCCATCAACGAAAGCCAGCTTCTCACCACACAGCTACCTCCTTACCTATTGGATTTTTGGCCCTTCGTTCGCTCCCCTCAACTTCTTCTACTCAAGCTCCTTCAATCTCGCCCGTCCCAATACCAAGCATACTTTTCCTCAGCTTTACCGCAGGTCTTGATACCTTCAACTCGTCCGGCAGTCCGTTATAGATCCTTTTCAGATTAGGCCCCACCAATTTCAGTTCAAGCTGGTTCCTCCTCAACACCTAGGGGCTTATAGTACGTATTTGAACTTTAGCTTTAGAAGGTCGATCATAACACCTATGGCAGAGATCCTCGCAGACCGACAAGCCATATTTGAGTGTATCGACACTCATATCTCAAAGGATCCGAAGATAGATTTCTACCAGTTGGTACCTTGCAAGTATCGCGCCTACCCGTGGACCTGGCGCCCGCGGCACTATCCAAGGCAATATACCCCATACTCTAAGAGACGTGTCGACCGGGAGTCGATCCCTCTGCTCCACTCGAACATGGGAGGCTGTCCAAATATTGGATCGGAAGTGTCGCTCACGAATGCAAATTCCACTCAGTCAATACGAGGAACCTTGGTCGGTTCTATACCCTTACGATCTTTTATTATGGATACATGGATCGCAATTGCATGGAGGCACATTTGCTTGGAATTCTCCAAGGTCAATTGCATGCTGAGAACAGCATGGCTCCTGTAATTATCGACGCCATGTCCAGGCGTTGTGGGGAGATGTACATGAGGCGTTAGCTTATGTGTGCCTAGTCATTTCCTTAGAAATCCTGCCTGGATCACTCCTAATGCTAACGGTCGACTACCATTATTCTTCGAGCAAGAATGTCGTATTGAATACTTCCGTGCTCGCCTCAGCGAGGAACCCTGGATTGTAGCATGCTGGCTGTTCAAATGTGTCCCTTATATGCTTCATATTAAATTGATCTACGGAACTTCTCAAGCCAACAATCCAATGCTTGAGGCTTTGAGGGCGAAGCTGGTTAAGTTCTTTGAGGAGAGGTTCCTACTTCTAGTTGATACTGCGTGCCTCTATCTTATTGACCAAGACCTTAAGAAACCTGTGGCTTGGGACAAACACAAGAGAGAAGTGAGCAAGTTCTTCTAGCTCGAAAACACAGCTGATCAATTTTAGGCCCAAACGGTCATGCGGAGTCTGGTGCATCATCCAGCATTGGTTGACATTACCCCCGAATTAGATCACCTGCTAGTTTACAGCTCCGACCTCGCCAGCAGCAAGAACATCTGGACTCAAGGAAGAAGCGACCATGGTATCTTTCCCCAGCTTGCCCCAGCTCCAGAAATGCTCCAGTCTACAGCGCCTCAGCCTGCAA
Source organism: Acephala macrosclerotiorum (assembly GCA_014904845.1). Classification (NCBI taxonomy): domain Eukaryota; kingdom Fungi; phylum Ascomycota; class Leotiomycetes; order Helotiales; family Mollisiaceae; genus Acephala; species Acephala macrosclerotiorum. The sequence continues at coordinate 2,092 of MU119217.1, forward strand.
CTCGCGTTCCTCTGCCTAGCCGCACCAGTTTTGCAGCCGATCAAAGTCGTGGTAGAGGTACAGCTGCCCTCGGTGAAGTTGGACCGACAAGAATGGTGACTGATCAAGCTGGAGCCCACCAAAGAGGCGCAGATGTCATCCGAAACCCATGTCCGAACGTCAATGCTACTATGTTGGCCACCAATCGCATTGCACTTAACAATCAAGTCAACGATGGCGGAAATGTACAGTCGTGGACTTCATTTTCCAATGGCCTGGAATCTTCAACAACGTGTTTTCTTGATCTTATTCGATTGCGGTGTTGGTTCTCCTTCACTTGATCTCGCAGGCTATTTGGGTTGCTCATTCAATGGGTAAATATCTGGCAGGAACTGATCTTGGGAAACTGATGGCAAACCCGAATACACAGACCGACTTCCGGTCCTGACCAATGCTTAGCAGAAGACATTAACTTGAAATGAAACCATCCCACAAAGATTCGACATGCGCATGACTTGACTTTGAAATGATTACTACCTCAAGCCGCCTGCGGTCCCTATAGGCTTCTTCACTCCGAGCTCCAACTTGGATCATGAATCTCTAGGTTTGATATCTCGTAGCTCTCGCAATGTGCAAGCACTACTCAACATCTCCTGCAATAGCCCTGGATAGTCCCAACGAAGAGCCTCAGCAGCCATTCCGGTCAAGCTCGCCTGATCTCCTCGCCCAGGACGTCCTGGTCCTGTCATATTCTAGTCACGAACTCAGGATCAGCTTTTTGCTCTTCCCCAGGTCCTCTTCTGCAATGAATGATAACTCACGGGCTTCATATTAACATCAAACAACGCAAACCTCTCCCCTTCCCCAAATCGTCTCACATCAACCCTAATCGGCGCCCTAACCCCCAACAGCCTCGCACTCTCAATACACTCCCTAACCACCTCTCCATACATCCCATCCCCTTTCACCTCTTCCTCGCTCGCAACCCTCGAATTTGCCGTGACAGCCACAAAACCATTATAGGGCGCAACTCCATCCTCATGGTTAAATCTAGTTACAATCGGTAACGCCCAGTAATCTTTACGAGAAAATGAAGGAGGCATAACGGTAACAGTACATTCTTCACCCAAAAGATATTCTTCTAGCATAATGGTGGGTGAGGTGAGGAATAAGGAGGTGATATGGGACAGTAGTTCTGCCTCGGTGTGGCAGAGCTTCACGCCCGAGCTACCACGACCGCGAATAGGTTTTCCCACTATCGGATAGCTTAAATCTAGCTCCTCAAGTGTCCTCTTGAGGTCAAGAGCGGGAGAGGAAATCAAAGTCCAAGATTTCGGTAAAGTAAAGCCTCGGGGGCGCAAAAGGGAGTTAACGTATTCTTTATCATCGTAGAATTGGACTAGATTTGGCGGTTGGCCGATTACTCGGAGTTTGTCTTGGTGTTCGTTAAGGTCTGGGAGGGTCTGAAGAGGGTGAGATGAGAAGAGGATGGTGTTTGCCCAGAGGTGGGTAGCTCCTAGTTTGACAGCGGAGAGAATTCCAGAGGAGGTGTCGGGGAATGTCCATCCTGTGGAAGAGCGAGGATCTGGTGATGAATTGGGAGTGAGGACTTGGACGTTAGGGAGGGTTTGGAGAGAGTATGCTATGTCTGCTCCTGAGTCTTGATAGCCTATTAGATGTCAGTTAGAAAGTCGCGGTATATAAGTGGTTACTTCCCCCCTGGTTTCATGGGCTTGCGGACGCCATTGATAACGGGAGGTTCAATAGCTTGATGAAGCACTGCAACTCTGAGGGGGTTTTGAGTACTAGACGACATTGCTCGAGGGCCAGTGCTGTTTCTGGATCTCGAGCGAAATGTATCTGAGGGATGACGAGCAGTATTTGGAATCGCTACTCGCCAAGCACCTTTGAAAAAGCGAAGCGATAAGAAAAGGTGCTCAGCAATTGCATTAATTCCAAGTCAAATGTCCAACAGAACAACGAAACACTGTTGTTTGAGACGGACTAATCGCTAGCTGGAACATCAAGAATAAACAAAGTTTAACTTATAGCACTAGAACGCGACGAGAGCGAGAAGTGAAGAACGCAGATGGGGATCGACAGATTTAAATGTCCAACTGCGGATCTAATAGCCGATGGAGGCATCCGTTAGTACGGGACCTCATCACATGATTCATACCAACTCACACCCTTGCGGTAATTCATCATGTGTAGTAAAGACTTATATTCAAAGCATGCCTCTGAACTCCTTTCCATGCCGAACCCATATAAGAAACATACCCCCTCACATCGTTTTAGATTGCAGCTTCCTCAGCCGCATGTTGCCCTCGTACAAGCCTCGGTCCAATGCTGCTGCCACTGTCAATGTACCTCCAATAATTGCACAAAGGCCAGTCAAGAATCCTGTGAAGCTCTTTGATCGCTCTTCTCTGTTGATGACCTTCATTGGTGAGATATCCTAAGTCTTGTTAGCTGGAGGTCGGATATTGAACCGGTATGCTTACATATGAGAAGAATACTCCTGGGATGCCGCCACGAGCATGGAGTTTCTCTTTGTGACCCTCAGCAGCATCATCGCCACCACTAAGACTTCTACGGTGGCTGGTGACCGAGTATTGATGTGTCTCAACACTGCCATCATCTTGGTGGCCATAAGTTCCAAGGGCAGGATCGACTCCCAAATTCTTGCCATATGCATTCTTCTCCCATCCCAAAGGCAGATAAGAAGTGGAGACGACCTTAACAAAGTACATGAAGTTGTAGGCTGGGTCCGCTGTAATTTGCTCAGTATTATCCAAAGGATTGATGTGGTGGTTGGTCCATGGTAGTTCCTTGGTGCCAAGCTTCTTCACAACTTCCTCTGGAAGCTGTGGTCCAAAACGGAGAGAATGTATCTCGTGTGTGAACACATGGCCGCCTGGCACTGGTGTGTCAAAGTAGTTGTTCAAGTCGTGAACATGCATGTTGCCGTTGCTGAAACTCCTTCCTGGGGCAATATGGAAGTTACCCACGACCTTATTGACTCGAAGACCACCCTCAATTCTGCATCCCTCCTTTCGCTGGGAGTCCAATCGCTCTCCATAGTGCTCGCGCTCGCATTGTTCAACACCATCTCCTCGTCCAAATGCCCACGACACACTAGCATAGGCTTCTCGAACTTCGTCGCAAGTATTACAACAACCTTGTTTCTGTGCATTCGCGGGAGGAGTCGCACCATAGCAGCCACCGCAGTAGTCGGGGTCCAAGTGAGAAGCTTCATCGGAAGGAGAATGTCTGTAAGCAGTCAGCATCTAAATGTTCTTTTAAGAATGTCCGAGACCTACAAGTCCAAAGACCTCACATCGATGACACGGCCACCCTCTTCTTCTGGCGAAAGTCTAACTTTATTGACACCATGCATAACTCCAGTCTGCTGCTCTCCAGATACATCCATAACATCGAGTGTGAGGAGCTCGCAAGGAATTTTGGGAAAGGTAATATTCAGATGTATTTCCATCTTTTCACCTGCAAAAAGCATATCAGCAGATGTTTCTTATATGGTAGAGATTGTCATACTTCGTCCTTTATCCACAATCAGCTCTGGATGCACAACTATCCTTCGGTAGTCTGCCCATTCTCCCCAAGCAAGCCATAGAACGATAAGCAACGAAGCTATCGTGACAATTCCACCAGAGGTCGTGCGGACCCTGGCCTCATCTACAGTCTTCGTGAACGCATCGAGGCGTGTAAAGCGAGATTTCGGAGGCATGATTGCTGATCAGTCGATGTATGCGTGGAGCCGTATTGCTGTAGGTCGCTGGAACTGAGCCTTGCGGCAGTTGGTGAAATGGCTCTTTAAAGATGCATAAATCGGAAAGAATTGTGATCAATTGACTTTGAAATGAAGGAAAAAGAATCGAATATGCCGAAGGACAAGAGAAATCTCTTTGCGCCTAAGAGTTATGCTGTCTGCTGTGTGAAGATAATTAATTCTCTTGAGGACAGCTGGCGTTCATCATGCTCGAGAGCCGGCCTGCAGGTACGCGAATCACGAATCACAGCTGCGGAGCCTGAGCGAGCGAGCGAGCGAAGACCATTTGGGGCTCTCAGCCTCGGGGCAGTTTCAACATTAGGGAGCCAACAAATTTGTAGAGTAATTTACATGTAGTCACATTCACGTTCCAGAGCCCATTCATGAGTAATGTCTGTGTCATTAACCAAAATTGATTGGTACATTATTCAGGCAGATGTGGTCGAGAAACGGATTTTCTGTGTCACGTGCACATTTCTATTGTGCATATGACTCAGCAGTTTGGCGCTACCGGTGCTAGGCGATTTTCTTAGCATTGTCAGCCTTGCTTCAACCTACGTCCTTGTCGCACTATCTTTGCTCTTCCCTTCCACAACCACCTCTCCGACTCAAAACACCGCTCCCTTGTTCTCTTCGATTCCGAATCTTCTTTGTGTCTTTAGAAATCAATTGCAACCACTCTTGCGCCACTTCTTTAACAAATACCACCCAATATCTGCGATACATCGTCATCTCGAATGATCTGATCGCACCCAACCTACCCCGCCGAGCCCTGGACCTCGACGACACCCAAAACCTACCGACAAACCCTCTCTAGAGGTACGAATACTCCAAGATGCTGCAAAGCGCACCGCGAGCCCCACGGGGTGATTCTCCAAACATCCGAAGCAGAGGCCGTGGCGGCATCCAAAAGCGACGCGCAGGTGCTACCCCAACTCGAATCGATAGAGATGGAGACCTGGTTATGGACGCTGCAGCAGCTGGTGAAAAGCGAAGATCTGGAAAGGGTAGAATGGAGCCATCGAAGCCTGCGGGCACCGGTCGCACGAATTCTGGCCCTGCGCGCGGAGGAAGCATCGCAACTGCAAGAGCCAAGCAGGCTATATTGCGTGGGATCGGAAGAGGGCAGGCGAATGTTTTGGAGTCCCGAATCACCACCACAGGAAATAGTCTACAAGTCGAAGGACTCAGTTTGAGCAAGGCCGCCAGCAACCCCGACGGTGGTGTCGAGGCCCTCCTAGGATTCCTGGAACGAAAAGCTAGCGGAATGGATGCCAAGTCGAATAGAGCTGTGAAGATCAAGAAGGTATGTCTCATGCTTTGATCGTAGGGTCACGAGGTTATCGTTTTTCGCCGTCTCATCATACTCGTGTTCTTACACCACCCAACGCCGAGTCGAGGATCGACATAAAGTATACCACAACGTGATCCGCGATCGATTTCAAGGTATAAACCTTGCTAACATCGAAATAGTCATCTTTGAGGGGTGACAAGGTCATAATCACAGCCAGCCCAGAGGACATCGCAGAACTTCAGAAGGTTGACGGATTCACCTTCGCTGGAACTGTTCTGTCTATCAAACCCAGCGGCTCTCCTCCCGGAAAGGCTGTAGAGCAAAAGGAGGAGCCATCGGCAGCTGCGCAAGCATTGAAGGACAGATTCCGACAAGTTCTTGCTGGAAGATACGACCCAGACCTCAAGCTATTGAATCTATCGATGCTTGCAGCGGATCCTGGCTTGACAGAGGTTTTTGGTGGAACGGACGACACCGCAAAGGTGTTTGTAGCTCTGATGAGAGTTTGTGATGAACTCTTCAAGACCAGAGCTGAAAAGAAGGAAGCTATCGTCAGTGTCACGCTCGCGAACAACAACCTCGCCAATGTTGGGGATATCAACACGCTCGCCAACAGCTTCCAAGACATCAGAAATATCGACCTCTCCGGAAACAATCTCGCCGACATGAAGTCCCTCGACGCTTGGCGTTACAAATTCCGCCATCTCGAGAACCTTGTACTCACCGGCAACCCAATCGAAGCACAGCTAGCGACACTTAAGGAAGAGTTCCTGAAGCGATACCCACATCTCATGCTTCTGAACAACGTACAAGTCAGAACTCCCGAACAACTTGCGGAACTAAAGGCAAAGGCCGAGGCCGCCTCATCACCACTTCCTATCGCTGGTCCTGACTTCAGAGATGTCGGTCAAGTTGGAGAGACTTTCGTCAGACAGTTCCTGCCTTTGTACGACACCGATCGATCATCCCTCCTTACACAATTCTACGATTCTCAAACAACTTTCTCTCTATCCATCAACACGAGTACGCCACGAAACCACACGAACAGCAAGCCAATTCCACCATGGGCAGACTACATGAAGCACTCTCGCAATCTCGTCAGAATCACGCATCCCGGTACCCGCTTGAACCGATCTTTCAAAGGTGCCGAGGCCATCAAGGGTCTTTGGGCTTCCTTACCTGCAACCCACCACCCAGACCTCTCACAGACCAACAAATACATCATCGAATGTCACTCACTACCAGGTCTTGCCGACCCATCTGGTCAGAGTGCCCGCGGTGTCGACGGACTCATCATCACCATTCACGGCGAGTTCGGAGAAGGAAACAGCACTATCGCAGAAAAGCCAATGCGCTCGTTCTCCCGCACTATCATCCTCGGCCCTGGCATTCCAGGCTTCCAACCCATCAGAGTCATCAGTGATATGCTGGCTCTTCGTGCTTGGAGTCCTCTTGCACAACCTCAACCCGCTGCCATGCACTCAACGCCTCCTCAACAACATGTCCAAATGGTCATGTCAGAACAACAAAAGCAGGAGGCTATGGCCATGCAGTTGACGGAAAAGACCGGCATGACTCTCAACTATTCTGCTCTATGCTTGACGGAAACTGGATGGGATCTTGAGAAGGCCTTCGCCGCGTTCACTGCGAACAAGGTATGTTCTTTCCCATGTTTTAGAACTTAATTTCATGCTAACGATCACCAGGACAAGCTTCCAGCCGACGCATTCCTCGCCAACGTACCACGTTAGGCTCGGAATAACATAACACACCCAACCACATGTCAGAGTCGCCAACAACAACCGTTGTATTGTACGAAATAGAAGGCTGCGAAAAACGAAACGAATTGTCTACCACGGAACATCACAAACACCACATTTGCTCATTGTTTATTGCTTCTCACGCTGATCTCATCTTGCTCACCGATCACGCGACTCGCAAACACAACATACGAAGGAAGGGGGGAGTCATTGAATACATCGGTCACACACGCACATATTTTGTGCATTTGCACGCACGCGCGCATCTGGAGTTTGCTTTGCATGCTAGCGTTGGAGTTGGGATGGGGTCTGCTTTTACAACGGTCGATCGCATCACATTAGAGACTACATACGAAAGGGGGGGTTAAATACATGGATGGATGGAGGGAAAGATAAACGGATAGATTGCGGAAAGTATGGGGAGTAAATATGGAGGATGGTCTTTTCGTGCATGCATACGTGTACCGCAGGAAGTCCAGTCCGTGGATTTACAGCATAGGGGAGTGGAATGGGAGGATGGTCTTTTCATGCATGCATATGTGCGTTGCAGTTAGTCTAGTCCATGGGTTACATAGTCGTTGAGATATCATGGCATATGGTTTCCACTCCCAAATCTTGACCTTTCTTAAATGTGAATACTGTATTGTGACTTGACTCAACTAGCACTAACTTAAATCTCGAATCTTGAAATCTTGTAATGCGAGTCTCCTGACACTTTAATTAGAGATGAACAACTTCCTCGCCGAAAGAAACTTCCATGCGACTCTTTAACTTACAAAATGTATGCTATAGTGAACTCAACCAACCGCCCGTGGAGTGGAAGACGTTTCTCTCATAAAACGACAGCTAAGATGATCTTGAAGTTTACCATAGAAAGGCTACGTACGAAGAACGACAGCACTTTCGTTTCTGGATCCAATCTTATCACTAAGACCATCAGAATATGATGCTCATAGGCTACTATGGTCCAGCAATAATCGCATTCATGGTCCCGGTACAAAAAGAAAAGAGTAGACAACGGAAATCGAACACTGCTTCATGCAACAGCAGCATCATCTTTTTCATCATCCAAGAAAAACCCATTCTTACAATATTCCTCCTAAATCTCATTTTATTATAATTATATCTAAGTAACCCTTTGCTTTGACAAAGAGAAAGAGGTGCTTGACAAATAACTGGGTTTTTCAATATTACAATCCCCAAACTGCCCAAGCCACAGGCCACACCACCTCTCATGACGACCAATAGTCATCCACCTTTCGCCAAGCAAAAACGACAGCTGAAGCTCGAGCACGTACCATCCTTCGTCTCTGCAGCCTCTTCGATGAAAAGGGGTGGCGGTCTTGGACCGTGGAGAGAAGTGCGCCGTATATATAAGCCACGAAGAGAAGGTGAACACGCTGCTTTAAGACCCTACCCCCATCCCTTCTCTCTCCCTTCAACTTCTCCTTGATTCCAACCCACGTCGCGATTGCCAACAACAAGGAAACCTTCCTGTCCATTCTGAAAAAAGACGACTATCCTAGAATATTTATTTAAAACACTCACACCACCCCACACCACCCCACATGATGGATCTCTTTTGAAACTGTCATAACCTCAAGTTCAAGATCCAGATCCAACGGACAAGATGAAGCCTCGAGATTGATCGGGAGAGAAATTTCCTAGGAAGGCGATGAAGAGGTGAGCATGACGAGAGCTACTCCTGCCACCCCGGCACCAGGCCTTACCTACGTCAACCCAACTACACTCAAGTTTCGAAGAAGAAGAAGAAGAAGAAGAATCGCCTTTGATAAGGGTGGGTCTCTGTGGTTCGTTCTCCGCATAGGAGAGGCTCGCTCTCTTGTCAAAGCTTAAGAGGTAGAGGAAAAGTTGGAACATAAAGAGGAAAAGAGGAGAGGAGATTTATATTTATGTTCAGAGAGCAAGTGACGGTAGAAAAGTGGATTTGCTTGCGAATGTTCCAGATGCTTTCTTCGATTCACCAGCAAGCAAAATCAGAATTTCTTCTGATGTGGAAAATAGAAGTAGCAGTTGGAATGTAAATCAAGTTCTCCAGGTGTATCGTCAAGTCACAATGAAAGCACCAAGTAAACTGCGTATTCCGTAAGCTAAGGACAAAACATAAGTTGTTTTGTACTGGGTATGTGCCTGCAGTATAACTTTATCTTGCGATATTCGCTGGCTAGCTTCTTTCTGCCTGCCACCTAACCGTGTTGTGCAATACAACGCAGAAAATATATACATATAGAATGAAAAAAGTGTGATATCCTATTAATCGAAATAACGGATCCAAATGATGGCCACAAAACAAGAAAACAAAAGTGGTATCATGTCGTATCTCAGCTCGTCGCGGAAAATCTCTTCCTTGCTCCATCCATCACTTTTTCCAGAACTCTTTCGAATCCCAACTCAAAACCCCGAATCTAGCGTGGCCCATCTTGCATTAACCGCCATGAATAATTGATACAAAGCAGTCACCTATCAAACATCCTGAGTTGGAGCAGGAAGGCCTCGCTCAAAGTCCGCTCTAACCTCAACATTCGCAATGGCGCTCTGCAAAGCACTCGTTAAATCGATATGGAACAATGGTCGGTTCAATCCGTTCACCACCGCAGCTCGCAGAGGAGTCGATTTGATACCAACAGCCTTGAGATCGGACGAGCTCAACTCGCTATCTTTGCCGGCGCTGATGGTATCAGCATCGTGTTCCCGAGTTCGTGACCGTCTAAGGCCCTTTTCGTTCGCGGCATTCTCAGCAACTTGGGCAGCTGATTCGGATCCTCCAATCTCGGCTACGCTGAAAAGAGGCTTCCAGCGGTGAATACCACTGTCTCCAGGCAGTATAGTAGGATATCCGAAGCCGGCTGCGACGAGGGCACGCTTGGTCCACCGGTTATTGATGGATGCGAAGTGGAAATCGACAACGGAAGGTGAGACGTAGCGATCGAGCTGGTTGCGGACATCGATGAGTTGCTGGACGGATGTGATATCAACGTTGTTGACGGAGCTGAAGTCGAGAATGATGGCTTTCAGAGTTGGGCGTTCCGGGTGGTCGTCAACTGCTTTGCCGCGGCGTGGTCCGGGGTCATTCCAAGGACGGTCACCTGGGCGACTGTAGTGGTTGAGGTTGGTTCGTCGGGTATGGGCGAAGATGTGCTCTGTAAGTTGGTCTAAGTAGTGGTTGGCGTTCGGGTAGTTGAAGCCTTCTGAGAAACGATAAATGAAGACTCCTGGATAAGGAGCAGCGACTTCGATGTCTGGGTTCGAACCGTCGCCATGGTCAATTGGAAGGAAGATGTTGCGGACTGACACGTCGTCGTGGGAACCCCCGGATCTGACAGGCTTATCGTCGTTGATGAAAGCTTTGCTTTCGCTTCCAATAAGGGAGTCGCCTACCACAGAGTGGACTTTTACTTTACCGAGGAATCGACCCTTGGCTTTGATGATGCGGAAAACCAGTAGTGCGAATGAAACGCAGATGGTGGTGTAGATACCGTTCTCGATAGATGAGAAAACTGTGACAATCACTCCTGCAAAGAAGATCGGGACCTCGAGTGGTGATACACGCCAGAATTGGTAAACTGTGTTTGGGGGTGTGATGAGGTCTCCAACTGCGTGAATGATGACAGCCGAAAGAGCAGCGCTGGGAATGTAGAAGAAGACAGCTGTGAGAGCATATATTGCCAACAGGACCACAACAGCAGTTATGACACCAGCGAAAGGAGTTCGCACACCAGCCTTCGCCTTGATAGCCGTTCGAGAGAAGGAGCCTGTCGCAGGAAAGGCGCCAAGGAAGGGTCCGAGAATGTTGGTAACACCGATAGCAACCAGCTCCTGAGATGGGTTGATAACATAGTTGTTTACTCTGCCGAAGGATTTCGAGATGGCGATGTGCTCAATCAAAAGGACGATAACTATGACGGGAAGATCGCTGGTGAAGATTTTGATGATAGAGATATCGATTTTTGGTACGGCAGCTGCTGTGAATCCTGCGAAGAGTCAGAAAGATAAGTGCCAGAATCATCTATAGAACCTACCTCGAGGGACCGTTGAAAGAATCTTGAACAACGGCTTCTTGCGGCGATGTCTGTTCACCAACCAACTAACCAGAGTGTACAGTAAAATGACGAATGCAGTCCGCAGGGTCGAGATGAAGAAGATCAACTTCTTGTGTTGAGGGAACTTCTTTGCAAATAACTTGCAGGCTGATCGAATGAGATAGAGCGTGAAGAGGGCTGTCAAACCGATTGCAGCATCCAACTTCGTGTTTGGAAGGTTCTTCAAGAAGTTGATCAGGACGAGGTATGTTGCAGCTCGAGTGTCGAATCCAGTGATACCAAACAAGGTTGGAAGCTGACCGACGGCAATATTGAGAGCGGAACCAGTCATGAACGCAGAGATGGACACCAATGGGATGAGGTCCACGATCCAACCCATTCGGATCAAACCAATAAAGAAAATGATACAGCCAGCAATGACTGCGAGTGCTGAGGCAATGACATGACCTGGGACTTTTGGGTGAGATTTTGCGGCTGAAACGAGGATCTTTCCCACAAGTGTGGAAACGACGGCGACAGGCTATACGTAAATTAGTGTGTATCTCAAGATCAGAATTAGGAATAACATACACCAATAGTAATATCCTTTGAAGTTGCGAAAAACCAGTAGATCAAGACGCCCATGAATGAGGTGTAAAGTCCATATTGAGCCGGAAGATCAGCCAAAATGGCATACGCCATACCCTGAGGCACGACCACAGCACCGATAGTGATACCTAGGAACATAAGCTGCCTGTATAGACCAAGGATTTGGGCCTTTGATTACTTACCGGCGACCAAGTCTCCTAGCAGCCATTGCGCATTGTAGCGACCAATCCAGTGGGTGAAGGGGAATAGAGAGCGGGCATAGACAGCAAGCTCGTGGCCTGATGGAATAGTTTCTCTAATCCATTCCGCGCTGGTTGGTTCTTCCTCGACATAGGTGTCGGCTGTGTTTGTCGAGAAGACAGATTCACCGCGGCGAATCTCATCGTCCAATTCATTTCTATAATCAAGCTTGATGCCGAGAACTTTGGCCAAACTGTGTCCGATTTTGGTGGCCGCCATTGCGAGTGAAGTCGAGGTGGACGACACCTAATTACGCTGCCGAAGAGAGCTCTCACAGAGTCGAGGGGAAGGTGCGGTGACCTGACAATGCCCGGGGGTTGTTTTGAGGAGCACAAACAAACTGGCGTTTGGCAAGGGTGAAGGAGGCTGAATGGAAATAGGTGGAGAAGGGCGTGTCGAAGGTCATATACTCCTGGACTGAAGATCCGCGGCCGTGGCCTTGGGGGATGCAGAGAGTGGCAGAGTGTTGGCCGCGTGCCAATCAATGTAGCTTCAAGCCTCAACTGCCAGCTGCAGAAATCTAGAAGAAGGCGTAAAAAAGCGATCTTGGTCTCGAATGCTAGGAAAGCTTCCCAAGAATAAGATTCGGTGGCCTTTGTGGTGTCTAGTGGTGTCTGCGAAGGATCACTCAGCGCCACCAATAAATTGCGTGCTTTGGAACAAGAGCTGGGTCGCCGCTCGTGACTCGCCCTGGTGTTGTGTGACGGAGGCAAGATCCAATAGCAGAACTCGCTCTGGTGGTGCAGGCTGGGCTGAGCAGATCGGATTTGGGTTGCAGAAAAGAAGCAACGCCTAAAATATGCAAAAAGACGCGAGAATTGGGCCTGTGTTGGCCTTGTCGAGTAGGGTAGCGTGATGGCCAAGCCAGATGAGATTTTCAGAGATTTGGAAGTGTGGATTGTATGATGATGGGGGGATTCTAGAAGCGCTTTAGAAACCGAAAGCCCCGATGTAGCGTGTGAGGTAGGGTATGCGGATGCAGATAGGAGGAAGTCGAGTCGAGGGGAAACCGATGTCAAGTAAGACGGATCGGCATGCGTGCGGGTACGGGTAGGGGTAACCAAGACACAGCGGGGATGATGAGACCCGGCGAATGGAAATCGTCATCACCTTATTGATAAAGGGCTGCACCTAACAAGGTCTTGGCTACATGGTGGCATCTGCAGACGAGACCCAGAGTACGGCGAAGCTAGCTCGTGAGGCAGGAGCATCTATTCCTGCTCCTGCTCCTGCTCCTGCTCCTGCTCCTTTCCTGGTCTTCGATCTCTGCTCTGGTAAACGGCAGCACCGACAGGACTGGTCTGGTGGGAGGCGAGAATGAGGTCGAGGTCGAGGTCGAGGTCGAGCACGCCATCCGCTACAAAGAGCTAGAAAGGATCTGAAAGACTACTAGTAGACTGAAAGGTTACCCGCACAGGCTAGCTGCTGGTCCCAGTGCCGCGAGGCTGGACGACGACGACGTTGACAAAGAGAAGAGCCCTGAATCCCGGTCGCCCCACGATCGTGAAATCGAGCAGACCAGTAACAATGGCAAGGCCAGCCGCGATCTGAGGCCCCTGGTCACAGCAGCTCCCCTATCGAGGCAGATTTCCGTCTCTGCAGTTGCCAGCATGAACATAAGGTTCATGGTTTCCAGCCTTGCATGTGTCCCGCACTCAGCTTTGTTATCGCTCAGCCAATCACCCGTCCGATACATTCCATCATTCTTCCTTGCAACGCCCCAAAATCACATCATTTTTGCCTAACCATAACAAGTTTAGAGCGCTTGACGACAACAAGGTGCAAGGTCACGACCAGCTCTGATTGAGAAATAAAATAAAGCCCCCCTTGAGCACTTCTTTGTTAATTGATGCGATAGAGAACGGGATGAGGTCGAAAGATGGAATCCACTGCGAGGGATCCTCCCGCCTGGCCATCTATTACGCTGCCATTACCTCACTGAACGACAATGGCCCACGAAATGCTGAAGACAGTTTGAAGATACCTTGACGGAAGAGAAACTTGGGCGTGGGAGGTTGGACAATGCTTAGGATCAGCTGTTGACGCCTGGACAATTCGAACTCTCGATAGTCGGTCGCATGGATTCCAGAGCTCTTTTGGGGGGTCGCGAGTTGTGAAGAAAACTTGAGGCCAGATACGGGCGGTGTCCTTCTCCAGAACGTCTATCGAAAGTCTTGCTATCAACACTCGAAATATCCTGCCAAAATCCACCATATTATCCTTCCTTGACCAGTCTTAGGAGCTCTTGCTCCATCTGAAGACATCGCCACAACTTGCCAAACCTCTGAGCAGCATCACATGCTGGTCAACACTTTGATATCACGTGCAAAATAGTGGGACGTCCCTCATACCTCGCGCCGTGCCCTGCCTTTGACGATTTGAACTTTGAAATAATATAAACGATTTGAATTTATGAGTTTTTATTCGCATTCGCACCGGCTCCGCCGGCGCGAGTAGAGGCGTTCCCCTCCTCCCCCCCCGCGTGGAGCTGGAGCTAGAGCTTGAGCTTTACGGGGAGCGCTAAATGCCAAAAGCGACACATCTTGGCGTTTCTTGGCGCAAAAACGTGATTTAAATTTTTTTTAAATATCACGTGTTATTACGTAAACTCTACGTAGACTTATTTTCCCCTAGCAGGAAACCTTTAACTATCGTCAAAGGCAAATTCATTAAAAGGAAAAGAGTAAAACTCAAATTATCTCGACAAACTGTAACACTAGTCCCAGTCTCAAGTCGATGTTGCTATGATCTCAAGTCACTAGGTTTTGGCAACTCGCTGTTTCACAGCTATCCAATGGCAACACCTGCTGATCGATCGACGCGTCGCGTGAAAAAAGCTCTGTGCGGGAGAATTGACTTCAGCCTCACGATTTTCATGTAACAGCTAGACAAGAACGGTGAATTATAACAACTATTATCCCAGCAACTGTGCATCTTCAACCTCGAGCTGCAAACCCTGCGCATGTAAGATCAGTTCGTAAAGTATGTCTAACCAAACGCCATCACCAACAAAAGAGACTGTGCCCAAGCTAGCACCACATCTATCACCAGCCATCCTCGACCCTCCAAGTCCCAGAACACACCGCGCACTACGACGTCTCCAGTCTTCCATTACCTTAGGACAATCGAATCAACCTTCCTTAATATCACAACAACACAAACAAGTTCTGCAACAAAACCAATCGCCAGCCAGCAATCCATCTTTCTCGGGTCATAGCAGAGGCAGATCAAATAGTGATGCTACAAACATGACACCTACTCCCGGCTCTGCAGCAAACAGACGTCCCATCTCAGGGAAGCGACCTATCGCCGCAGACGCGCTCTCCCTCGATCGATTAATCAGAGAAGGGCCACCGGACGGAGATGTCATCGGCGCATTAGAGAGCACACGGCTCAAGATCCTCGATCAAGGAATAAAGAGCGATACTGATGGCATGGTAATACATCCAACTCTTTCTTCCCAGGTAACCAAAGGGCAAAGCTAATGGTATGGTGAATAGTCAAGCTTGAGAATCTATGTCTGGCTCATCCTCCTCAACGCCCCCGTCCTAGAAACCGACTCCTACCTCACCCTAATCCACCGCGGCGCCTCCCCCGCCTACTCCAAAATCCGCAACGACACCTTCCGCACCCTAGCCACCGATCCTCTCTTCCGCCGCCGCGTCTCCGAAGCCTCTCTCATCCGTCTCCTCAACGCCGTAGCATGGAAACTACACGATGCGAAAGAAGCTCGTTCCTCGATCAATAATGAAGAAGAAGGAGTAGGGGGGAAGGTTACACATACGGCGAATGCGCATGGAAGTCCGGAATTACAGTCTTCGACGCCGGCGATGAAGAGTAGAGCGAGAGCGTTGACGTTGACTACTGAAGGGAGTGAAGCCGGGGCTTCAGAGCCAGGGACGTACGTCCAGGGCATGAATGTACTCGCTGCTCCATTCCTCTACGCTGCGAGGAGTGAAGCTGAAGCTTTCATTGCCTTTCATCGTTTCATCACTGTTGAATGTCCAGGCTATGTTCGTGGCGCTATGGATGGTGTCCATAAGGGTCTTGCTTTGGTTGATAAAGTATTGGCGATTGTGGATCCGAAATTGAGCCTTTATTTGATAGGGAAGGGGATGAATGCGGAATTGTATGCGTTTGCGAGTGTGTTGACCATGTGTGCTTGTACGCCGCCGCTTCCTGAGGTTTTGAGATTGTGGGACTTTTTGTTTGCATATGGGGCGCATTTGAATATCCTTTGTATTGTGGCGCAATTGGTTATTCTGAGGAACACTATCTTGAGTTCTCCGAGGTAAGTTGAGACTTTTGTCCAATATTTGAGAGAAAAGCTAATTGAACATAGTCCGACGAAGATTCTGAGAAACTTCCCACCGCTTCAAGCTGAGATGATTAAGGAGGTTACCCTGAGTCTTATCAAGAAGATTCCGGATGATGTTTATGCTGAGATTGTAGCTCATGCGAAATGAGTTCTGCTTTTATCGGAATTGTATTTGGATTTGAGCATTGCATGGCGTTGGGATATCTTGAGCGGGAAATTGTCCGGGTTGGGTTTCTGAAAGGAAGGAAAAGCTGTTCTGGATGCATTGGGATGGGTTACTGTATTGATGAATGGGATGAGACATGAGGTGAAAATGGAATGGGGATGAAAAATGAAGAATATGAGACGAACGTGTGTGAGAATTGTATTATCAGTGGATAGGAATTGATGACGACATGAATCCCATTTTCAACTTTGCAATGAAGAGCGGAAAATCTTTCAAGTAGAGAGGCTCTCAAATCATACCTCTTGATCTCACCACAGCCTTTAATATCAAAGGCTTGGCGGGGTAGCTTTCATATCAACTTGCCCCGCACCAAATGCTCGCAAGTGAAACGTCACCCACGTGCCACCTCTCCTCCCTGCAACCTCCCAACCATCCTTCCTCCATCAAGCCCATCCCAAATCCAAGGTTCTACACATTGTTCATTCAAGTCCTACCTTCTCTTATGAACATGCACAACCAGCACGTGCTTCCACCACTGGATATGAAAAGAATATTTATGCAAGGTACGATCTCAACGTCACTATTCGATCTTGGCAGTCGAGAAAATTGGGGCCGAACCGACGAACCCGGGGATCAACATGAGCGACCGCAGACAGGTACCAAAAGTTGTGAGGTGAGATTTGAGTTCAAGTGAGCTGCTTCTTTGCGCTTTGTACGAATAGATTTGTTGAATGAAATCTCGTGCTTGCGTCGGAGTGTTCATCCTATCTTTTGTCACTTCACTTCACTCCAGTTTATCAGAAAGTATAAGTACCTTTTTCCCTGGCCCCTTCTCTATGAAAAAGATTAGCAGATACGCTTCGCCAGGATATCCGGACTCGAGGTCTCTTCACTTCAGAATACGATGCTAGCGATGGCTTCCCTCTCAACTTGCTTGTGGATTGCCACTGCGTTGTTGGGGATCACGATTGCAGAGGTAAGTCGTCAAATTATCTCCTACTCGCAATCATCCCCTTTACGTTTTGGCTCCTTCTAGAACCATAGCCTTTGAGTGCATCATGTCCCAACGCTCCTGGGATATGGAGTCCTGCTTTTGACATCCGATGTACAAAATAGACCCCAGGAGATACCGTAGGATACTGACCCTCACATTTTGTGTTCAGGTACCGGGCATGCTGGATGTGAATCCGAGCTTGCAGCAGATTTTGAATGAGGCGCATCAGGGGCCGCTTTATACTTATCCTACTAGTTTGACGCAGGGGATTATACCTGTGAGTGCATCTCTTAGGAAGAGAGAGAGGATTGGAGGCTGATGAATGATCACGTGTGTAGAAGGGGATACATTCTCATAATGACTGTGAGTTGAAGCTCTATCCTTCAGTATTATGAGAAATAGTCTGACAAGGTCACAGACTGGAGAGACGTCCCATTCTATACCGCGCTCTCTGTAGGAGCTATCTCCACAGAATCGGATGTCTGGCTGTACAACGGCACCTTGTACGTTGGTCATGAGCAAGGTGCTTTGACGAAAGAGAGGACGTTCGAGTCTTTATACATCAATCCTATCCTTTCAGTCCTAGAAAGACAGAATCCGAAGAACTCGACTTTCTTGAGCTCAAGGACTCATAACGGTGTTTTTGATACGTCCGGTGGCCAGACGTTGTATCTTTTTGTTGACTTGAAGTCTGGAGGAGCGGAGACTTGGCCGTATGTTGTCAAGGCGTTGGAGCCGCTGTAAGTGTCTCCCTCTATACCACAACTTCTATCTAACATCGCCTAGGCGATCAGCAGGCTACCTCTCTTCCACAAACGGCACAACCTTCACCAGCGGCGCCATAACCGTAATCGGAACCGGCAACACCCCCCTAAACCTCGTCCAACCCATCGCCTCCCGAGACTATTTCTGGGACGGACCAAGTATGACTTCCTTGAGCCGTATTTCCCCTCCTAGTATTCTCACGAGCTCTACTCGCTGTAACCCCCGATCTAGGCATTTGACTCCCGAATAACTCCCAATATTTCTTAAAGAAGAATGCTGACTCGAGGGTGTCGCCCTCCAGTCCCCACACTCAACAGCACATTCTCCAACATAACTTCTCTCGTCTCTCCCATCGCCTCCGCCCAATTCTCCGCCGTTTTCGGTCCTGTCCTGGGAACGAGTATGAATGATACTCAACTGGCGCTTTTGAGAGCTCAGGTCAAGACTGCTCATGATAAGGGTATTATGGTTAGGTATTGGGATCAACCCGGTTGGCCGATAAGTACGAGGAATGGGATTTGGAGGCAGTTGAGGAGTGAGGGGGTGGATTTGATTAATGTGGATGATGTAGAGGCTGCGGCGGGATTTGGTGACGAGTGGTGATTTTTGCGTGGAGGAAAGAAAAGATGTAAAGTAATGTCAATTGAGAGATATGGCAAAATACTCATCGAGGGTTGAAGGTAATGATGGCACGCCATAACAAAGTCCCACGAATTCTGGCACATTCAAAAATTCTAATTCTACACAAGAAGTACACGATACACTGCCATGAGTAAGTTTTTAAAGCAGCAAGTGCACCTATACCCATCATCAAGAAAAGGCAAGCACGACAGTCGCTCCTTCCTCTCTCCCCAACCATACCCACTTTATCAACACTCCGCCCTCCTCTCTCTCTCCTCTCCTTCACAACATTTTACACTCGCTCAAGATACCCCACCAACGCTCACACATTCGCTACAAACATCATTGATTTATCCCCCTACTTCACAACAAATATCGATACCTACCCATGCCACTTGCTGAGATCCTCACCATCACTACATTCACTACACACCTTGTTCTACATAACGCCACCCTCTACTCCATACCACGACATCGTCCTCATCCCCGCCACAATCTCCCTTTTTTTTTTTAGGACATTCAGCTACAGCTCTTCATTACGGAGGGAGAGGAGGTTAAAATTAGGGTCGTAGGTAGGTTCGATTGTTCCGAGTTCGGGGGGATAATCAGGTTAGGGCATTGTCCTATGTGTTGATGAGGCTTTGGAAGAGATGGCGATGTTGCTGAGTTTGCAGAACACACCTTTTGCGAAGGTATGTTCCGGTTCGCGTGGGTCATTGAGAAATAGGGTGTAGCTGACTAGTGATAGCAGCTACGTGAGAGGAATATAGACATTGATGTCCCTCAAGTCGTTGCCACAGCCAATTCTGATGAAACTCCCAGAGCTAATAATGACTTCCACGTTTGCGAACTACCAGAAATAAGACTCAACGGTGAGAAAGGCCTCGATAACGTGGTAGAATTCGAGATCTACATACCTGAACGCGGCCTTCATCAGAAATCCCAACTTGAGACTGACAATTTCCATCTCTCGGCACTGGAAAGGGGGAAATTTTTCATTCCGAACAGTGAAGCCGGCAGAGAGTCTTACTTGCCCAAATCCAAGATTTCGGACCCAAATGTCGAAGTTAGGGAAGTGGTAGACGCCCAACCTTCACCAGACAATAGACGACCAGAATATGCAACCCTAAATCCCGAAGTTAAATGGCGAACCGGTTCACATAACGTGCCTAGACTTCTACCCCCAGGATTGCTTCTCAACGGAACGGACATTTTGGCATACCAGAATAAAGCATTCGGCCAAATACCTTCGAACTCGGACGAAGACCGTGAACAGCCAAGAGGCCTTGATGAACAAGACATATTCAAAGAAGGTGAGCTCCTGGTAGGACGACATTTACCGGGAGCTACGTGGGAAAGAGTTGGAGCAGAACCAGACGAGCGGAGTTTGCTGAATCCAGGTATACCGCGAGAAGGACCGCGAGAACTCGGCACGTGGGAAACGTTCAGCGACGGGGCTCATGACCCAGGCTATACGGCACATTCAAACGTTGCAGCTTCTGGTCTACAACAACAGAACGGTGGCGGTTACACAGAGGTTTCCAATACAGGCGGGAATAATGGAGGTGGTTACTCTAATGGACCGCAATGCCCTCATGGAACGTGGTCGAATCGGTTCTGCAATTCGTGCTGGTATGCACATGGTGGTAAACCGGATGGGCAAGGAAATGGAAGGTCCGGAGGAGGAGGAGGAGGGCGTGGCAGAAGAGGTGGAGGAGATCGAGATGACCGTGGCTATCTTCCAGCTCACGCCCTTGGATGGCTAAATATACGGAAAGAGCAAGATTGCTACCTACACCACAAAACGTGGGGAGGCTTCTGTCACCAAGACTGTCAACCCACGAACCCACAACCCCTGAATCAACAGCCAGATCACGGACATCCGCCGCCAGATAAACATATACCAGTACAACCTCCCAGTAGCAGAACTACACACACTCAGCAGACGTATGCGCTGTTCAACCCTGTTCAACAACATGCTCCGCAAGCATACTATGGTGTTCCGCAGATTTGGGGACTGTATCAGGCACCATTCGCTCAGCAAACCTATGCGCAGCCCAATCCTCTTCAAAAATACGGTCCGCAAGGATCCCTCAATGTCCCGCAGACTCGGGGACAATACCCGACACCATTCCCTCGGCAAATGTATGCGCAGCCTCATCCTGCTCAGCAATATGCCTCGCAAGGGTCATATGGTGTCCAGCCGACTGGGGGACAATACCAGGCACCCACTCAGCAGCAAAATCAATAGCCAACGCCAGCTCGGAATCGATACGAGCTTCTGGGAGATCACCCGGATGATTCGGATGATTGAACGTGTGATATTTAGGAAGCGGAGGACAGGTAGTAACTAGCTTTGTATCAAAGTCTCTGATAGAGGCTATAGCGTTTTATGTTAGCAATGAATCAATTGAGTATTGTTTTTAAATCGCAATCCTGGTTTGTGATGTTGTTCATTTGTGATTTGGTTCTCGTGTTTTACGAGGGAGTTTGGTTTGTTGAGAGGCGTGAATAGGGGCTCTAGCGAGCTTTTGGTTACCCGCGCTCATATGCTCGCAACTTGATGCTCACGATTTCTATTTAAACTTGACTGAATTAACTTTAGGATTTTAGATAACGGACGTTCTATTGTCGTATTATCAGGTAATGTGGCTTTGGATGGAGCGAAGTGCGTTGTTGACCGCGTGGTATTGTCTCGCGAAAATTGGGACTTCATGGGCTGAGTCGGGAGGATGTTTAAAGTTATAGCAGAACTAGGATTTTCAAGACCAGACTGCATATATTCATTATTGGAAAACGAAGAAGAGGGTATACTAAAATTGATGATGTTCTGTTGTCTGTTTATGAGGATTATTGACGAAGTAGAGTTGGCTCAGTTGCATCGTCTTGATTTTACTTTAACATTAGCTCCATGCTTCGAGGAACATTGCTATCTAGTGGATTTTTTTTGTTGCCTAAGTGAGTGGATCCAGTGAATAGCTTACCATTGTCCTAATTTATTGCTCGGACTTTCCAATTGGTGCATACTACCGACCATGCTCATTCTTGAATAGAGATTCTCGGTCAGGAGTTGGTTCCTACCATTGTCCCAGCATTGTAGGGACACGAGCGGAAGCAGTATTTGGTTCATGATTCTATCGTTTGTCATTGATATGCCGAAGAAAGTTGCTTCGAAAATTCACCTAGTCTTACCATTATGAGAAAAGGGGCAGCTCGCTAAGCGAGGAAACGTCGATTCTTCCGTTGCGAACACTTCCTATTGTCACAATACTACGCGAACTTCAACTCTTCCCTATTGTCAAATCTTTACAATGCCTCTAAAATTCCGCTGCCTCCGAACTCGCGAAGCTCTAGGAGTATATAATCTCCTCTTCCTTCCATCGAACATTTCCTTTCTTCGCCAACTGTCGCCTGAACAAAAGCTATCACACACTCCACTCTTCTCTTCTCTTCTCTTCAGCTGCTGGACAGCTCCAAATCTTCACACACAATCAAACAATCTCCTGCCTCTGCCGCTGCTGGACAGCCGCTCCACCACACTCACCACACACCACACCTCACACAACCACACACCACCTCACCACCATCAAACAATGGCCATCACACGGTCCCAATCCCGCGCTGCCGCCACAGCCAACTCCACCACCCACCGCACCAGAGCAGTCACACGCTCTCAAACCCACGAGGCGAGGAGGAGAGTCAGGTTCGCGCCGCTGCCGTCAACTCCCAACCAACCGGTTACTAGAGAGAGGGTTGCAGAGAGGAGGGCGAGGAAGGCGAAGAAGAGGGCGAGGAGAGAGAGAGCGATTGCGGGGGCGGGTTGGAAGGGTGGGAAGAGGAAGAGGGGGAGGAAGGGTGGGAAGGGAGGGAAAGCTTAGGGGTGCGGGGTGGGCTGGGGAGGAACAGTGGATGGCAGTTTGGGGAGGAGGAGGGGAGGGGTGGGATGGGTTTCTTGTTTCTTGTATTTAGATTCGTTGTTGTTCGAGTTTTGATACCCGGTGGAATGGGATTCGCTTGTCTGGTCTGACTTCAAGACACCAAATACATCTTCTCCTACGTGACTTGACCTTCCATTCAACTACATAAGTGTGTCTGGAAAGTGTTACACTCATTATCCCAGGTATTTGAGGTGATTCTCGGACTGTATTTGCGTGCATCTGACAAAATCTCCTGAACTCGAACAAGGATGATTTCGGAGTCTGTCTTTGCGGAAGGTTGTTGGGAGAGCTCTAATAAAGAACAATTTCGGTGACCTCGAATACGAATCACATAGACCCGGATGAGAGACAGGAAAACTTTTCCGATCTATGAATCCGATTCTCCGTGAAATTATAAATGCGCCAAGCCTTCCTGTCATTTCGTCTTGAACTTTTCTGGTCTACAACCTAAAACATACCCAGCTTTCAGCCAATAAGATTTCCAACGGCGATAAGAAACCCGTCTTAAGTCAGCCTTCCGCAAGGGACTTCATGGAGTAAGGACCTCCTGATACTACTTCCCATCTACAAGCTAACTTGTCCAGTAAACTTGACCTCTTCAGCGGCCCAGAGGCCTTGATTGAAGCTGACGGGAAGGGGTATCATTTGCCTAAGACTCTCTTGTGTTGCAACTCCCCCTGTTTTGACTGGGCTTTCAACGGCGAGTTTAAAGAAGCAACTGAGCAAAATTTGTCCTTCACGAGCTGCTCGCTGGAAAGGTTTAGACTTCTGGTACGCCGTTCTCCTCGAGGTCAGAGTCATGGACAACTTCACAAGTTGTTCCCAGAGCCTTCAAATGAGAAATTTCTCCGCAATCAAGCATGTGCCAATACTCAAGGGCCATCAGGTTCTATTTACGGAAGAATTCTTTTGAGTGTTACATTAATTTCAAGGTTCTGAGTATGGGTGCAATGGCTGTGCTTAAGACACATTGTAGTTCCAGACCGAAATGGATGAGCTGGGATAGATTCGCGGCAGACCTTCTGAGGGAACTCAATAAGATAGCTGCCAAGAAAAATAGAGAAGCTAGCTATAGCGATTTCACCTCGGATCCTCTGACGGGTGAGAAATTCAGGTAATGGGATGCACAATCTTTTTCTCTGCTCAGCTTGGGGATTTGGAAAACGGGGGTCAGGTAGTTTAGTCGTACACCTGGAGAAGAGTGGGTGGATCTGGGTTACACAAGTGGAATCGTATAGAGGTTGATTCCACATGGAGCGACAATGTGGTGGCATCTTGGGGTAGGAAATCAAAGTGGAACTTGTATGGTATTAGCACAAACAATAGTGTGTTGCTCCAGCTTAATGAAGAGTTAGATGCATCTTGGATTTCTTTGCGCTTGGCTGATGATGACGAGCAGAAGAGGTAATGACAAAACGTTAAAAACAAGAATGCGCAATCCTTATTCGTGCACCGAGCCGGTCCTCCAGGCCACCCCCAAAGTAAAGGGAATGATATAGACATAAGACTTCATGCAAGCAAGACCTCTTCCGTGCTCTTGTACAAGCCCATCCACGCCTCAAAAATAACCTTCCCAACCCCAATCCTTCTCGCATACCTTCCTTCTTTCTCTCTTTCTATCGCAATTAAATTAACAGTCGACCACAAAAATTTTGGTCTCTTCTCCCCCTTCTTAGCTTTGAACAACGCTTCAAAGAACGCCGTCGCAGGAAGCTGCTCCAACATTCCTCCCTCTCCATTCTCATTCTCACTTCTACTCGCAATCTTCTTCTTGGCTGGTATCAAGAGCCGCAAAGTTTCCTCGGCATTGGTCTTCCAGCTCACCAATGTCTTTGCTTTAGGAAGCTTGGCAGCGTCGAATGTCCAGCGCGGGATGTGCTCTTCTGCAATCGCCGCGACGCCAAGCGAAAGCCCCCCTACCAACTTATTAGCATTGTAAAAAGTCAAGATTTGGGAGGTAACTCCGGAGGTGGGAGCTGTCTTGGGAGCTGAGGCATAGAGCAAACAAGCGCGATTCGCCTGCATGCAGGCTCCTGAGACAGCTCCCAGCTCCGGAGCTCCCATACAAGAAAGCAGTAAATTAGTATAGAAATAAAACGTACAACAGATTGTGATGAATTCAAAAGGTTGCCTGCGACCTTTCCGAGCATATTCGAGGGTGGTGTATACTTCTCCTACACAAAGATTGTCGGAATCGAGAAGTTCGAAGATGCTGGATTCGTTTTCGTCGGTGGGTTCGTGGGTGTGTAGACAAGATCCGATTGAGAAGCGTACCACGACTGTTTGCATTGACAGGAGAGGAATGCGTGTTCTGGCTGCAAGCTTTTTGTTGTAGTATCGGCCTTCGGGAGAGATTGAGCGAGACTTCGACTCGTTCAGTGATTTGAGCTTATTGATTGAGTCTGAGGATTTATTCTCTTCTTGCAAGAAAGTTGAAAGCGCGAAGGTCTCGCCGCAGTTTAAGATGGTAGCGGAGCCATCAGCGCAGAGAACCATGTCTTTAACGGTGTGGTCGCGGAACAAAAGAGGCCAGCCGAAGCAGCTGGACATGTTCATGGTTGCTTTGCCAAGGATACTCATTGTGCTCCAATCTCGTGGCGGACGTGGTGGCCTAGGAGGTGTGTATGAAGATGGCGTAGATGACGATGGCGCGGATGAAGAAGAGGATGAAGACGTCCAGGAAGTGTCCGTGTACGATGAATCGCTTGAAGTGGACGAGCCCTCCCCGGCTCCTTGAGCCATAGCACCGAGGACGTGACCAACGCCCACCATAAGGTTCCGAAGCGTTATCATGATCGCACGAAGCATACGAACGTCTAAAACGTCGTATGAAATACCTCTGCCAACCTGCCAACTTGCCCATGTCCAAGATGGTAGTTCATGGTTTGTTCGTACGTGGTGTGACCCGGGTTCGGGGTACCATAGTAGTGCTTGCAGAAAGTACGCCGAAGGAAGGCCAAAATGGAATTCTCCGGAATCTGGTTGTAATGTGCGAAATACACCGCCGATGGCGATGAGAGTGTCGTCTGGCTTTGTCAAAGTCCGCTGGGTATACTCTCGAACTGCCATGGCATAGTCAGGAAACATTCCAAGATAATTCCATTGGTCGTCGACATTCAATTGCGGAATAACCATTTTGAGCAACGTGGATTTCCCATCGGGGGCATAGTGTGGCCGATCAGCTGCCCACCGGTACTTCGCTTTGCGTGCCTCGATGCTTTTTGATAGTCTTCCGGTTTCCGTGATGATTTCTTCGGTCCAAATTGCTTCTGAGCACTTATAGTAGACTTGGGACTCAGTGAAGAGTAAAAGTCTCTTGGCCAGAATTTTTTCTTGAAAGGTCCAGCCTCGAGTGTTCCATATAAGAGATTTTGAGCCCTCAAGCTCGGAGAATGAAGGGGACATTGTTGCGAGCTGCAAGCCTTTGATATTTTCTGAGTGTTGTACTTTTCGTCTTGTACTGATGCCCGGGATTCCCGAGTCTGCGTGCCGACCGGAGGCTGCTGCAATGGTGAGCGTCGAGCAATTATAGACTGCATCCATTTTGTCGAGATGTCGTTTCTTCTCCTCGGGTGGATCATCTTGAATGATGCAAAGAGCATCAACCCACAGGTATCGGAACCCAAGAGCCAAAGTCAACCAAATGGCATCTTCGATAGTGTTGGGCAGAAGTTCTGATAGTGGAGTAAATTCTATATCGTCTTTGAATTGTATGTCCGCCCTATTGGTCACCACCGGCTTCATCCCGGATTCGCGCTCCATATCTTCAGTCCCCCAGACACTACAACGAGTCATTATAGGCTTTTTCGTCAGAGAAAAGGCGAGCAGGATGAAACCCGCTCAGAAGCTCCTCGACAGCAGAAAGGAAAAGGCGAAACAAAGAAAAAGGGTAGATTACTAGCTAAGCGTGAGATAGTGGAGTCCTTTTGGATCTGGTGCTTTAACAATCGCCCTTTTTCTTACATCGATGAGTCTCAATTTATATGGCAAGCGTCGACCAGCTATTCCATCTTCCTCGCAGGTATTTTCGTGCCACGTCTTACACCTTCTAAGCCATGACTTCAAGAGACGAACATCGACTGTTTCTCGGTCTATAGTGCGGCCAAAGAATTGCCGCTCTTCTTTCGGTAGCTGCCGAGGCACCAGGTATTGGAGATAGGCTTTGGTCAGTTGGTCTTCAACGGTGACAACGAAACGATGTGCTACATCTCGGCAGTCCTTTGCCCTGGACCTCAAATCCAACATGTTGGAGTAAGCGTCTGACTTGAGACGATCATGAGGTGAAATTTCAATTCCGAGCTCCCAACTTTCAAGATTGTTCAAAATGATCTCGTCGTTTGGATGTATCAATGACTGGCTGGAATTCTCCCGAAGAGCGACAACCACTAGGCGGCAAAAGGGACAGAACGGATTTTGAACAATTCTTCTCCATGCCCCCAGCGGGACATCGCGGGACATCTTGTGGAACAAATAACGATCGAAATCAATAGCATTACACACATCGCAAAGTTCGCTCTCAGACAGTGGGGGTTGACCGCGGTATATTCGCCATTTTGGGAAAGGTGGATACAAATTCATGCTGAACAATTGAGGAAGACGATTGAATTGATGGGGCTTGGATGTTGGAGTGTTCTTATGGGGGCCTTTCATGACGAGGCTGCCATTTTGCCCAGAACGCCCGATGGTGGCGTACGGGTGGTCTGCCTAGGAGCTCCCGAGGTTCGCACGCAGACCGAAATGCGCAACTATGATTCGTAGTAAATAACTGCTAAGACAGAGCGTGCTGTTTATTTACAGCAGTTGATTAGTTTGTAGTTAGTGGCAAGACTAGTCCCTTTCGGATCTTTACCCCGTAGTTTATCGGCAACAAGTTGGACGCTGAGCCACAAATCAATCGCGGGCGATGGGGATGAGAGAAGGGACCCGCTCGAAACTGAACTCGCCGGTTTGAAGGCAGGAAAGAAAATTCGGGAAATTTGAGCTTCTTGTTTGATAGTACAGATTCCTTCCGTTGAACTCTATATGCCTTTGACGATAGTTAAAAGTATCCTACTAAGGAAAAAAAAATTCACATAGAGGTTACGTAATAACACGTGAAAATTTAGTTCATTTAAATCACGTTTTTGCGCCGGGGTTTTGCCAAGAAACACCAAAATGTGTCGCTTTTAGCATTTAGCGCTCCCCGTAAAACTCCATGTAGGGGGGTTGTAGGGGGAGAACGCCCCTACTCGCGCCGGCAGAGCCGGTGCGAATAAAAAATCTATAAATTAAAAGTTTTATATCATTTCAAGTCGTCAAAAGCAGGGCATGGCGTGAGGTACGAGGGACATCCCACTATTCCTTTCACAATGTGTCGCCAGGCAATATACATGATTGATCACATGAGATGTCAGTGTGCGTATATTTCCGAGCCCAGCTCTGGATTGAATAAGACCTGAACTACCGTACTGAGAATCTACATCGGAAAACCGAAAAGGCCTTCTCCCGAAATGAAGTTTCCTCCGCCTATTCCGTACCCTTATGGTTTCCACTCTTGGTTCCATCTCTACCTTTAAATTTGTGAAGGGGATTGCTTCTTGCGAGTCCATGATACTCAATATTTTCTAGTCCCCAAGGGACCAGATCCTTGATCTCTGGCTCCCATTCTTCGTCAGCAGCCCCTAGCCATGTCATAAGAACTATCCTCGCCAATTTTACCAGAACCAGGTCATTCATAACCTCGTCTTTAGAGCCATTCTTGAATGGCACTACGAACAGTGTAACGAATTCTCCGTCTGGAGTCAAATCAAGGCGTGTGATTTTAGATATCAGTGCCTTGTCTTGCAGCCCATACGATGGAGAAGCGATGGAAAAAAGCCAATGGCCTCTGTTTGCCCTCAAACTACCAGAATATCCGCAGACCGAGTCGATAAACAGGTAGCCCGTCTTCCGGGCAGAGACTTGCTTCCCTTTTGGTTTAAAGCACGATGCAGATACCCCGCCATCGATTGTATCTGGCCATGATAGCGACTTCAGTCGAGCAAGGGTCGGGGGCTCTGGTGATACAAGTATCAATTTAACGTTCGTTGGTATATGTTCGGCAATCCGGGAAAGCCATACGCCAGTGCTCACGCTTGAAATTCTATCTTCCCAGCGCGCAAACTTTCGAGAGATTATTAATCCTTCCCATATTTTCGACAACCACGAGTAGAAGATTGCTTCTTCCGCCAGCGAAAGAGGTTGTAGACCCTTATCTTGACCTCCTAGTTTGACGCTATTGATAGGGAGTTCAGGCTTAGGTTTCTGGTGGCTTGAAGGGAGTTCCGGCGAGTTCGTTGTGCGACTTCGAATTCTGTTGCCGATGTGATGACAGGTTGAGGGGTCGAGGGAACGTTCACGGTTGGGAAAGCTATCTTGAATATATGGCGGATGCTTTTCTAAGTATTAGCATAACTTAGGAGGAAAATAAGTAGGGGACGTTGATGCAAACCTTTTGCCCAGAGGAACTCCAGCCCCTGCGCACCCTCCCCGCGGATCTGACAGTATGCCACACAGCACGCCTAGCCAGCCTGGGCATATTCGGAGCCGTTGATGGTGAAGCTCAGCAAAACGTGAAGAGTCCCGGTCCAGGTATAAAAATTGTGAGCTGCGCAGTGCTTGGTACTTGATTGACAGTCCCATGGTGCAAAGGAAACATTGTACTGAGTGCCTAAGAAGGCTTTATAATGTTCCTCCATGATTGCGGCTCTTGACGTTGATGCAATCCTTTGTTTTGGTGAGCAGACTGTATGAGGCGTGAGATAAGTCAGCCGCTAATGGTGGGTGTGGTCAGAACGAACTAAATTAGAATCCAGGTTTTGCTTCAAGATCGCTTCCAGGGACTGGTTGGATAGGAGCTGAATTGAGAGGTAAAAGACTGTACTTTGAGCACAACTCTACGGACACCAATAACAGACCATCGAAGGCACAATCTCACAGATTCTATTATTGTATTGCTATTTTCGCTGCTGTAAGGCAAGAATCCCATAGCCATCAACAACGGACTTGTTACATCAAGGTGCTGTAATCAAGCGTTGCTCAATACCTCCTCAGCCTAGGTCGCGCTATGAAACTTGCATCTGCAAGCCACAGTTTACCTATGACCAGCGCCAGTAGCAACTACCATCTGCATTGAGATACTCAGCATCGAGATAACCATTTGACGTCCTAGTTCAAGCCTTTGCAGCACCAGCTTCAGCTTCTCCAGTACCTGGTATCCTCTCTGCAGCAACAAACTCTGCTGCTGACGCACTAATTCCAAGCGTCGAAGCATCTCCGATAGCTCCTCCCGCATTGGCACCTGTGCCAGCCGGCATTCCTTCGATAGAGCCGCCAGCTGTGGCAGACACTGGTATATCGTTGATACTCGCTCGCGTAGGCTCAAGATCGGTAGGATTTGGAGCTCGAGCTCTCGAATAGCGCACTCAGCAATATAGACTTCTGAGTTCGTAGCTGCAATCAGGCGGTTCAAGCTGAAGGTCAAATCTAAGGGGAGAAATTGTCAGTCTGGTCGTTTTGTGGATAGAGCTGGAGCGGTTTGAAGGGGGGGTATTGTGCGTACATGTAGAGAGAATTGCTAGTGGAAGGGCTGGAATTGGTAGTCCAGCTGCTATGCCGTTGTCTATATGTCGGACGGAGTGATGTCCAGGTGATGGAGGTCCCTGCAAATATATTGCGTCTGCGAAGGTGAGGGGGTCTCCTGTGCTTGGGAGGAAATAGGCGTGAATAATGTCGCCATGAACATCGCAAACAATGAGTTCGATAAAACGCATTGTGTCGGAAGCTGGAAAGAGGCTCGTGATGGTCGAGGAGAGTCTGCAGGAAGTAAACCGATTCTAGAGCGGATGACGACTATCAGGTGTATTTTGAAGGCTGTATTAGATCGAACAGAGCAGCACCTACCTTGCCTTTTATAGTTTTCTAATCCGCCATAGAATAAGAGGGCAGCTTCTACCAAAACCCAACTCCATTGCCTTATTAGGACTGTTTGCTGAGCAAAAGCTTCGTGCATCGGGTGTAGTCGACTTACGTCCTCGGCGGACAGGGGTAAGATGGCTGAACCCCTCCCTCCAGCCCATCGCGTGCGACCACTAACCCAAAACGCTTCAAAAGGATAGCCTCGCAAGCAAACGACTGTGGAACCCACCCAAGACCCAACCCAAAGACGACCCACCCAGATCATCCATCGTCCAGATCATCCATCATCCAGATCATCCATCATCCAGATCATCCATCATCCAGATCACCCAGGTCACCTAGATCATCCGGATCCACCAGGTCAAGTCGCATCATAATCAATTCCACTCAAGGTACCGTGGAGACCGCAATACGGTGGCAGAATATTCGGCTGGCTATTCGTGCTCCTCGAGAAATAACTTTTGGGGTACCAAAATTAGTATCACGAACTACGACCAATTACACCTAACAATAGCACCTGTTCATGAGTCTGTTTTATAGCATTTTTGGACTCTTTGCCCTGTTTTCTGGCGTTTATGCTGTCTCTGCTAGTCACTGCCAGCGGTACAAGTACGAATTGATCCTACGCGCAACTGCCGAGAGCTGGTCTCCGATAAAAAGCACCGCATCATCTTCATTTTGCTATATGCCATGCACCTCCAAGCAATTTCCAGTCAAGTGACTTGACCTCATTAGATTTGCCAAAGAATTCTCTCTTCAAATCAACAAAAGCTCCCCGAATTTCGAACAAGTATATATCTTAGCCAATGTATTCAAGTCCAAAATCACGATTGACCTTTAAGACAAATGCTCGATCCTCTACCAACAGCCGTTCTGACCTGCAATTCAACTTTCTTCGAGAAGGGATTCAATGGTGCTCGCAAAACAATTCTTAAAAGAACGAAGAAACGAGATTGAAGGATTCTTGTTTTCAATACGGGTATGTTCTCCCGAGAGTCGGATCGTAAAGTGAATGAAGGCAACAAGTCTAGGTAGAACAGCTTTGAATACAACGTGAAACACTTATGATATCCCTGCAGGGAGTGTACTTTCTACTGAATTTGTTAGGCATGAGGGTTTCATCTTCACGGAGTAGTATTTCCTTTTCGACTTTGGATTTTGCGGCACAGGCGTGAAGAACTTCCCGAACATAACCATAATCGGCAGGTTGCGCTTCGAAGGTGAGCTCCGCAGGTTCTTTTGGTTGGTGGGAGGATAAACTCACCAAACTTCGCGCTTCGTCACCTCGATTTCCTGAACTCAACAACATCGAATTTTCCCCGCGAATCGCGCGATACTTTCAGTCAAAGTAATCGCCGAGAGCCTCAGTTGACCTTTAGTTCAGCTTGACGCTTTGCGGGAGCAACGCTTCTTCTAAAGCCAGACAAGGTCGGAACATTCAAAATTCGGCATTTCCAGGTAGGTTGAATCCTGCGCCTGACCCCATCTGTTCGAAGATGAGCGCTAAATTCAATGGCTAGAAACTCGCAGGGTATTCAGAAAAAAAACTTTCCTACGCCATGTCGAACTCCTCATCTGCCCCTGAGTCCACAAGGCGATATAAGATCGAAGACAAGAAGCCCCTCTTGAGAGAGTTACCAGCTAGTCAATTCCTGAGGTACAGCATATCCACCGATTATGCACGTTGAGCTTTACTAATACGGGGATATAGCAAGCTAGAACTTTTAAGGGCCCTGAGGTTGTCGTTTCAGTACAAGGAGAGGACTTCACACTGCCAAAGGGTCTTCTATCCTACAATTCTCCGTATTTCGACTGTGCCTTCAATGGGGCCTTCCAAGAAGCAACCGAGCAAAAGCTGTCAATGTCCGACTGTTCCAGGGACACTTTCAAGCTCGTTATCCAATGGATTTACACCTCCAAAATCACACTTGACGAAGTCGCCCAAAATCAAGGCTTGTTTGTGCCCGACAACACCGCAGCGACTCAAGATGCAAGAATCAACCCAAAAATCATCAAGGTTGAACAAATGTCTCAGAACGTTACACGACTTCTGGATTTCCTTATGGTCGCGGACAAAATCCAACTACTTGGCCCTTTCGACAGCGTCGTAGAAATGATGAAGCAAATTATTGTTCCTGATCGTTCTGCCTTGCTAGCAACACATATCCGTGCGGCTACTAACCTCCCGAGCGGTCACGGAGCTAGAAAACTTTTCGGAAAGGCCTGTGTCAAGGATTACCTAGAATTTCTCTACAAGTCCCAAAAAATGAGATTTGGTGTTGAGCTCGAGGAACTAGACAGTTTTGCGGCCGATGTGCTCAGAGAGACTCCCAAATTATGGGTGACAGGCCGCAATTACAGTAGTTTTCGCTTCCAAGATCCTCTTACGAACGAGGAAATAACTCTCTGATGGTCGACTCACAGAATGACCGAGCAGAGTAGGGTGATTGGAAGCTTCCATCACCTCTCGCGGGAATATATTGAGAGCAGTGCATTCACGCGTAGGTAATGGAGGCAGCATGGGCGGAGCCTTCGTATCAGGTTGGATGGACCCAAGGTTGATTAGAAATAGGGTTGAGTGAGTAACCTTTCAATCTTTGATGGACACTAGACATCAATTGAGGACTGCCCATCTTATATATTGACCCTGTAGCACTACTATTGATCCTTACAATTCGTGACACCAGGCGTAAACGTGGTTTTGGGAGAGGAGAGTCAGAATAGGCCCAGTATTCGATTTGGCGTCCTCTTCCCTATAAAAGTATTGCAACCAGTAACAGTGAGTACCGTCGCCAGAGAGATGGCGCGCTGAGACGTTGCAAGTACCAACTGGCTTCGGGATTTGCATTCTATACACTGGCTATAGGTCGTTGTAAGTGACAATTGGCATGCAAAATCAAACATACACAGATTTTGAGGATGAGAAGCCTTTTAAATCTTCTAGGACAATCAAGTAAGTGGTGCTGAGGAAACCTCTTGAACTCAATTTAAAGTCATCATCTTGGCTAACGAAACCATTCTAGGATCTGAACCGGTGTATCCATCTAGGGCTAGGAGAATAATGATGTTAGGAAGGAGACCGAGAGCAGAACTATGAATAAAGGGTCTATGTTCGATTGGCAAGATTTTTACTACCATGATACAATTTCAATGAGAAGCTATGAGCAATAGCGTGAGCAATTGCGACTGATAAGAAGTTGAGAGAGCAAGGTCGACATTGGCCCTTCGCTTGTCCTCTGAGCGCGTGCCTTCTCTATCGGGAAGTTTTAGCGTCTCAGCATCTTCACTTCTGTTTCCCTCTCAGCAGCCACACCATCAACTTGGCACGAGAAATAGAACTAGTAACACCTGCTGTAGGTGCCAAAGGGTGCGACAAAGAATCATGTCTTCGACATTGAACTGCGTCTGTGAGTATTTCGGAGCGAGTTTAATAGCGAAGCTAACGCGCGCGAACAGCTTCGGAAGAGGCACTCCTGTTTGATAAAATACTAGAAACCGACTTCGATGAATACTCAGTATTCGAAAGAAGCCCATCGCCCGACAGTGTTCCTAGCACCGAGCTACCTGCGAAGCCTGGAGTAGATGACGAGCCACCAGCAAAGCGTCAAAAGAGGGAGGCAGCCAAGATTTCGCTCAGAGAACTTCCATCAGACGAGTTCTTGAGGTGGGTCTCTCAATCTCGTCATTGATACCGGAGCTGACCAGATCGCATAGTAAGCTTTCGCTTTACGCTCCTCCAATGGTGACCGTGCGCGTTGATGACATGGATTTCCCACTTCCCCGAGGACTCTTGTGTTACAGCTCCGACTTCTTCAATCGAGCCCTGAACGGATATTATATCGAGGCGACGCAAGATCAAATTACACTACCACGATGCTCGGTTGAAACTTTTGGGCTAGTAGTTCAATGGCTATACCACGCGAAGATTGTTCTCCCAACCAACAAGACTCTCGACCCAAAGTCGCGCCAAATTACACGACTCTTAGTTTTCCTGAAGCTCGCCGACAGAATTCTTCTCTTAGGTCCATTCGACGATGTGGTCAGCAACATCAAGGCTCTTGTCTTAGAGGACCGAACTTCCTTGCAAGCAGAGCATATTCGCATGGCCGCAGAACTGCCAGCAAGTCATGGTGTACGCAAGCTATTCGCACAGGCTTGCGTCAAGGACTACCTTGCTAGCCAGTTCCCTCGAACTGATAAAGCTGCATTCAAGTTCAACAAGGAGTTTGAAGAAGTCGAGTGCTTTGCTGCAGATCTCTTCAAGGAGTACAATGAAACTTTCCTTCAGAGGAAGGTGGAATGGGGAAATTCGGGCTCCTATGAGTACGTGGTCCACGATCCGCTGGATGGTGGTACTTTGAGTTACAAGACAAAATAAGGTCAAGGCTGGCACAGAAAGGAAAGCAGTAAGGCGAGCGTATCGATATTGCTACTAGGGGCTCCGCTTACAATATTGTGGCATGGAAGAGCACCGAGCATCTGCTGGGAGAATCACTGATCCTTGGCGTCGGAGCAGCCATCTGCAGCACATGTATTTTGGGACATTTTTGGCCATTATCTTCGCTCAGCAGACATATCAAGGAGCAATGCAAAATATTTCAGCTTTTTCTACTCGGACAGTTCGTCCAATGGCATGGCCTACATCGTGTTCTCCTTTGCCACTTTGGGCCTGGTTCTTGGAACTGATCATACTAAGTCGCCGGACCGGCCTTACATGAGACCGAAGCAAACGTGTATCAAGTGCACTGCACTGCACTTTGAAAACGGGAAAACTCGTTGATTTAATTGCAAGCAAAAATGACGGTAAACACTCAAATCGAGATTGAGGCATCGTTGGAAGAAGTCATGAATGTTGTAAGTGAAGTTTCCTGGCTATTCACGAGACTAAACACTAATCACATGGGACAGTTCTTTGACTTCCTACACTGGGCAGAAATCAAGAGTGGCATGATAAAAACAGTAACAAGGCTCCCTGGACATGCTGAGGGACCAGTACAGAAAGGAGAAACGCTGAATGTGAACTTTGGCGGTATGAAAAGCCAGGTCACGGTGCTAGTGAGTTCTCCCTGCCGACCCGGCACTAAGTCTGCAAGACCAGCTCATGACCTCCTGCCAGGGAAACCCTCCTAGTGAGTTCAAATGGTGGGGTGATACACTCTACGTGATGTGAGTACCGTCGTCCACGCTTATTCGCTCATAGAGTTGGGGTCTCCAAATGGGCTGTCTCATTCTCGGCCTGGTAATTCGAAAAACGAGTGTCAACAAACCACTGAATTCAGACAAGCTAGTGCTTCAAACATTCAATCTCAAAAGAGAACAAGTGCTTTTATTCTACACGATGAAGGTCATGGGGACGTTGGACGACAAGCACCGAACACCTTAGCTTGCACTGTGGTTGTTTTTGGTCTTGGAACGTCCCCCTTGCGGGTGCACTTCCAAACAACGATCAAGCATTATTCGAACCTTCGAAGCTTCCTATATGTTTAAAATAGCCAAATTCTGACTTCTCTCTCTTAGGTCTGGAAAACACTCCTTCCGCTTTGAGCCAAGCAAGACCAACACCGGCGGGACAACGTTCTACAATTCCGAAGAACCATTCCACCTCAATATACTAGTCATGAAGCTCTTGCCAGCGACCGCCATGTTCAATCAATTTTGCAAAGACTTTAAAGCTCGAGTTGAAAGTGTGAAGAAAGAAGGGACAGAGCTTTGACACAGGAGGTTATCTTGATATGAACAGGGAAGATATAGACAAGGACAAGCTCGGTGAAACAGAACATTCTTGGAACGCATCTTCTCAAGGATCACGGCTCTGAACTCGGAAATTTGGTTTCTGAGATGTGATGGTGATAGGCGTGATGTGCCTTGCATCGTGCCCTTGACTCCATACGGAGATATGCCGCGTGATTGCCTCAATGCCGGTAGCGTCCGCGTCCGAGATTGATTTCCTGGGTCTGGACGGGAACGGACGGTCTGAGAACTCTCAAACATGAACATCTCAGCACCACTGAATCCTCTCTTCCAGGAAGCTTCCATGACAAACATCATCTCCAGTCAAGAGGGATCACCCAAGTACTTCACGGCCTGAACCAAGATCTCATCTCAATGCTTCCCCCAAACCACAGGTTCACAACCCCCCTCACTCGCGCGAAAAGCACAACTCAATTGCCGCCCACGCAAACTCCCTCTCTCTCATCCACCCATTCCACTACGTTCAACCCATGCACTTCCCATCGTGAGCGCTTAACTCTCCCTTCTCTCATCCAATCAAATACCTCACAGAAGCACCAATGTCACAAACCCCTCCTTGCAGGGCACTTGCTCTCGCCTTACGGTTGCCCCTATCCACTAAAACGTCAGCTGGATCGCGCGGCGCTTAAAGAGTGCGCAACGAGCAGGGATTTGACCATGCATGGTACCAGCATATCGGATGCTGCTTTTTTCTCTTTGCCGTTAGTGAATTTGATGCTGCTTTAGGTGTTGTTAAAAATACACGCTAATTAAGAATTTCCTGGGCCTGAAATCTTGCAGGCGGCGGTGGGGTGAAATTTTTTTTTTTTTTTTTGGTTTGATCATGATTGATTGATTACTGAGAGGAGGATTGGAGCTGTTGTATGGAGTGAGAGGAGCTGGGGCTTGGGGAGGTATGGGTAGCAGTCGAGCTGAGTTATGCTTATGAGCGCATGTGGCAGATGTGATCGGTCCCAGATTTTGGGTTTGGGGGTGGTTGGAGGAGACCGATTTACGTATGTAAGGTACGCATGCTTTGGGAGTGGGAGGATATGAATAGGTCAGGTCGGCCGGTAAGTAGGTCTGAGCTTGACATGGCCGCCGAATGGGCTCTGTTTATGCCGTAAACATTTTATAATTTGTGAAGAGGTCTCGAATGTGGCTCTGTTTATTGTGATTCGAGAAGGTCTCATATTTGGTTCTGTTTACACAATCGCGGAGTTTCCGAGAGACACAAAAACATGATCGTGGTAAAGTTATTGGTTCTTGTTTGAATCCATTGCTTGTTGTGGTATCACCTCCCACGCCCTCTTCCTCCAAAGTGAATCCAATTCCAATCCTTCCCGTCCCAGTTGAACGCCCATTGAACGCCAAAATCGCCGATACTAGCCACACGTTCGTCACTCAGTAAGCCCTCCAATCCCTTAGATGGTGGCAATGGTATGACTTTTCGAAAGTCAAACCCGGTAGACTACTCTTTCGAGGCCCGATCCGATGGGTTACCTTACTCCAACGATGCTCCAGGCCAAGCGCCGAGCAAGATAGTGTAACGTGAGCCGTAACGT
This sequence comes from Acephala macrosclerotiorum, assembly GCA_014904845.1. Classification (NCBI taxonomy): domain Eukaryota; kingdom Fungi; phylum Ascomycota; class Leotiomycetes; order Helotiales; family Mollisiaceae; genus Acephala; species Acephala macrosclerotiorum. The sequence continues at coordinate 39,836 of MU119217.1, forward strand.
TTTCTTCCCTAAACTTCTCAAAATTCTCCTCTTTATTTTCATGAACAAGAAATGAAGGCGTAAACTCGTAAATGGCGGAATAGTGGTTGCGAATATAAGAGATATTGTTGATGAACATGGATATGAAGTGAAAGTCCGCGCGAAGATAAATGCGAATCGACAATAGGTAGATAGTCGACAATTAATGACTTTTGGATCAGTCGATTTTCCTCCTCTTTCCCTTGGGTGCAGGAGACATCCTTGGTGTATATGTGACGGTCCTCGTAACAATTTCCCTCACTTGTCTAACACTGGATCGTGTGGATTTTGGCGACTTGATGTCGAAGTATCTTCCCTTGCTCTTCAAGTCCCAGTCGAATGGAGAACGAGCACTCCGAGCACTGAAGGGTGAGCGAATGGCAGATGTTGCGGTTGCGCTCAATGGCGACTCGGCGGCTGAAAATGCAGGAGAAGGTGGAATGCGCAGGCGTCCTAACCTCGAAGTAGATGGAGCTGAAGAGGGAAAGACGAATGTGGCAGAAGATGGGACTGTCGAGGTAGGTGATTTATGAGTATCGCAGTTGCACGAGCAGTCGCTATGCTCGCTGGAACTGGTAGAGGGTGCGGAGGTAGGAGTGGTACGTCCTGAAGACTTGTCCCCAGTGATGGGGCTCATGGTCTTGAGGAAGTCTGTGTAGGCAGTAGGAGGGGTAATGGGCGTCTTCAAAGAGTCCTCCTGCTTAATGAAGTCGGCGAAGCCTGGGTAAGGGCTTTTCGCAGAGAGTGCTGACAACTCCGAGGGGAAGGTCGAGGTCATCGGCGTCTTGAGCTGCGCAAGCTTGGGTTTGGTTGAGGGAGGCATCTTGTCTCTTTGTCCAAGGTAACGAGTGTCCGTGGGTGCAAAGAGTGACTCGGAGACAAGAGACCTCAAGCTGCGATGACGGCGATCCGTGAAAGTGGGAAAGCAGGTAGTTGGGTGGTGTGGAAGTATTATAACGTGCCGACTGTGAAGCCTATTTTCCCCCGTAAAGCTGCGGCAAGACAGCGCGTCCGTGTGGCAGACCTGTTCTGACCGATATAGCAGCCAGTGCTATGTGGGAAGAAAGATGAAGGCGCTTGGAGGGCCGGCGATGTTGGCCGCACCAGCCTGCAGGTGTGCAGCAACTTTTGTTGTGCTTGTTCTGGAGGTGAGAGCTGGTCTGTATGGCGCGCTGGCAGGGGAGAAAATTAAGCGTCCTGGCGGAGTTCAAAGCAGCGGGGGGTGATGCAAGAGGCCGTTGTTTTTCGGGAAGCGAGGGCCCTTGGCGGATGGGCAGACCCTAGTCGAGAGAGCTGGAAACGAGCAAGCTTTTCCTGAGAGATGCAGGCTTGGTCGGAAACACAGCTGATACGACGCACTGTGATTCGAAAGGGATTTGACCGAGTACCAGAACACAGCCAGCGATGCTGCAGCAGCAACAGTGAAGGTCTACGAGCGTTGGCGATGATTGGCGACAACGAGTTGAGAGGAGCGAGCGGGCCTCGTGCTGGGATTGGACGTGATTCGCGCCGCAGAAGGACAGCGTCTGCGAGATAACAATCCGTGATTGGCGTGGAGAGAAGGACAGGGCCTCGTGTGAACAGGCGTGAACAGGCGTGAACAGGCTATACTTAGAACGCCCCAGTGCTGCTGGCAGTCGGCGGCACGAGGAAGTTGAAGGCTCTCGATGGCAATTGCTGCTTGCTGTCAGTGATTGGTTGCGGATGAAGTGTTGTTGGAAGTGTCTGACCGACCCGTCTGTCTTCGCCACTTCCCGCGGGCTGATATCTCCAGTGAGAATCGATAAATGCAAGGATGCTGTTCTTTGTTTGCACCGGGAGGGTGGTCGCTGGAAACAAATTGCGGATGGCTGGACGTGAAACGTTCGGATTTGTTATGAGTTGGTTCGTAATGTTGGAAACAAGTACTTGGGATGCTGAGGAAGGATTCGAGAAACTGTGCTCGGAGAAATGGTGTCTTATGGGATCCCGCTTTCATTATGTAGTTATTCAGTGCCTCGTTTTGCACCCGCCTCTGCGTCTGATACATTCCCCGCGCGGCACCGTATCTCAATCTCTCAAGCCCTTTGCGAATTGTCGAATCATCAATTATGGTCAATTGAAATTTGCTGCCTTTGAACGGTCTTCTCAGTCTGGTCGACGACTCCCGCGCGCTTTGCAGCGAGCAGGGATAGCACCCGCCAGCCACCACGAGAAGACCCTCTTGCGACGTCGGGAAGAGGCTCAAGAAAGTCATCTGAGTGGCTGACATCTACTCATAGTCCAATGACAACCGCCATTCAAAGCTATGGATCTGAGAGAGGTTAGCAGGAGCGCGCGTAGAGCGTACCCCATCAAGACCCGTCGTCGTTATCGAATAAGAGAGCTTCAAGCGAGCTCCTTCCCGACGAGCATCTGTGGCTGCTCCCTTCCCCTCGTTCTGGCAACTGAAGGAAGCTCTTCACACAACGCCACGGATGTACTCAAGCGCAGAGGAATCATTCGAAGAGGCTGACTGGGTCAAGGTGGGAAGGCGTTGCTGCTGGCCTCGACCTGAGGTCCTTCAACTGCGGCCAGATTAACAGATGCCATCCAATATCTATCGTCTTTCGAACATACGACTTTGAGTGGACAATTCTTAGTTGCTTCGAGCTTCAAGTACCGCCCGGTTGTTTTCATCTCTATTTTGACACATCAAGTCCAAAACGTCGATGGAATTCCGCCAATGTGCATCGTGTTCCCAATTTTGGGTATCTCGTCCCGATTTTAAACATCGAAACGAAGCTCTAAAGCTGTTGCTGTTCTGTTGTATTGTCTGCATCAAACATGACAAAGTCATCAGATCCACACGGGAAAGGCTTGCATCATGCCTTGATGTTGACCACCGGGCCAGCAGATGCTGAGATTCTGCATAGCCATGCAAAGAATCCAAGACCAGAAGTCTCAAGCTACCACAGGAACGTGACCTCCGATGAGAATGATCGTGGATCCTTCAAAACATGTGCCTGCAAGTTAAAGGTGTGCAACCACCACGAGAAAGCGTGACGATGTTGTGCTTGCCTCGAAATTGGCGGCTAAGGTTGACCTATATCAGTCCAGTGACCAGGCTTCTGATGAAGACGCCCGAGAAGATCTATAAGCCACGTCCGGGATGCTCAGATGTTCAAGCGGCGAGTGTTAACACGTGATCGGGATATCGTTGGACATAAATCCTGGACGACGACGAGCGCTTACTAGGCAGCGTTAATCTAATTATGACCCTACCGAATGTGATTCAATCTTGGAATGACACAGCTGTCGTCACTGGATCGAAAACCTTGCCAACGCACCCAGTTGTTGCTCAGTGCTTGGAAAAGATCAGATTCGACATCTTCACGTTTCCGCGTACAGACGAGAACGCCGATAACCAATGCCTTAGAGGCATGCCAATGATTTTCTGCAGTCTCTAATTCTCTCCTGCAAGGGACGTTGTGTCCAGTTGTGAAGCTCATCAGGTTCATTGAACTGCATGTGACTATCATGAGGCTGGCTTCCAACACGATGAGCGTCATTCCCGCCGTGACTTCCAAAGGACTGACATTGCCAAGTGGGATGAGGTTTTGGTCTCCTCGTTGGCGTCTTCATCACATCCCGACAAGAGTTGAGAGACGAGCCTAGGAACATCGTGTGAAATGCGCAATACAGAAAATTGGTTAGGATTCATGGCGGCGGGTTGGTCTAGCTCAATAGGAAGATTTTGGTGGTGACAGGAATTTCAATTTAGATGGGGTGCGGGGCTAGGGCGTTGTAATTGTGGAGGAAAGAAGGCGCGGGGTTGACCATTTCCAGAAGGGTGCTTTGTAGTTCTTTCTCTGAATTATTTCTCTCATTTCCATTCTCGAATTTGGGAACGGAACTTTGTTTTAGCAGCCACTCGAATACAATATTGAATCGCATCGCAACTCACTGGAGGACTTGAATTGCAAGACAACATTGGAGCTTTGAGTAGGTAGTTTTGCTGCTTGTAAAGGACTGGGAATAATGGTGCTAGGTGAGGCGCACAAAATAAAAACAACGAAACACCTAGGCTCCAGTATCCTGGCGATCTTGGTTTGTTTGGTTTGTTTCTGCAATGAGCTCGTACGGTTGCTCAACTCAAGAAATTTAAGAGGAAAGGGCGTTTGCATGCCCAAATAAGCGACCCCCTTTTCTCGGAACCCGTAAACATGCTAAATTCTTAGCTGCCAAAGCTTAAATGACGGAAAATCAAAATGCCGATAACCCCACTAAGATTTTTTCCTCTTCTTTACCCCGCCATCTCAAAGTCGGGAACAGACCATTTCATAGCCACGACGTCAATTTGGATCCCCTTGCGATCCAATCTTCCGCTACGTTGCCTCTGATATTATTTCCCATCAATCACCATATCACGAACGCGAAAATAATCTAAATCGCTGTCAGAATGCACGATTTACCGCCTACCAAAGCTACGGTCCTGATCTCTGGCGAGGGATCAAACCTGCAAGCCCTCATCGATGCCTCGACAACCACACTCCCCTATCTAAATATCACACGAGTTATTTCCAATAAAGCGAAAGCCAATGGTCTCAATCGAGCAAAAGCTGCCAATATACCAACTACATACCATAATCTCATCAGCGGAAAATACTATGCATCTGGGGAGCAGGATGAAGAAGTAAAGAAGGCAGGAAGGGAAAGATACGATGCGCGTTTAGCGGAGATTGTGTTGGCAGACGAACCGGATATCGTGATCTGTAAGAAATGCATCTACTCGCGGAACATATAAAAGCAGTAAACTAATGTCGAGGTTTTGAACAGGTGCTGGATGGATGCACATCCTGACTCCGCAATTCTTGGACCCGTTGAAGGAAAAGAACGTCCCAGTCATTAATTTGCATCCCGCTCTTCCTGGGAAATACGATGGCAAGGATGCGATCAAGAGAGCGTATGATGACTATCATAAGGGAAAGTTGGAGCATGATACGACGGGCATAATGATCCACTACGTGATTTCCGAGGTCGATCGTGGCCGTCCTATTGTGGTTCGGCAAATCAAGTGTCAGACGCCAGAGACGTTGGAGGAGTTGTCGAATAGGATACACTGTCAGGGTAAGTTCATCCTCATAAAAATTTAGTATTCTTTTTGCATGGTAGCTCAGAATTTGGGAGCGGCCTGGGGAGCTTGGACATACAAGACCAAAAGCTCCCAGCCGTTTGTATGCATGCTCCGGACCCTCACTCAACAAGCGACCTTTTAATTGTGCTAATAAGATGATTAGAGCACGAGCTTATTGTCGAAGGTACAGCGATGGCTATACATGAATTGTGGGAAGGAAGGTCGAAACAGGGTTGAATTACAGAAAGCAGAGTGTCGATCGGAAATTCACGAGGTCATCAGCATACTCCTCTCTGCCAGCAGTTGGATATACTGGTCTGACATGTGCAAAATCTCCCAGGGCAGAGCGCGACAGAACTTGCAATACGAGTAGAAGATGTGGAAGATCTACCGAAGATTCTCTTGGGATTCTCCGCTTTATCGCCCGAGAAAAGGTGAAGGCTTCTATCAATCGATATAACTATCTGAGTGCCTTCAAACAAGAGGCCCGATGTATGAACGAAAGCCATCCATGGACTCAAAATCATCGAGACGTCTTCAATGTTCAGGCTCATCTTTTTCCTTCTGCTTCTCTTGACTTTAATGTCAGAATTATTCTCTCAGTTTCAGTTGACCAGCCATAAGCCGTCCGAAGCCATGGATCAGATATCCTCCCCAAATGTCTGCTTCCAAGCCTTAACATTGCCATTACTGCATAGCTTCCACTTGATAGAAAAGTTGTTCAGCTGGAATTATGAGTTCAACATGCTTTGCGGACTATGACCAATTCGCTCTCATATTCTAGTATTCGTCTTTACCCCTCGAGCTGAAACCTATGCAACTGCGTAAATAATCTTATTTTTGGGTTTCATTCCCAGATCAGCCACGAATTCTCTCATCCAAGCAATATATATATATATATATATCTGAGTGATCTTTCCGGTTTTCCCCCACTCGGACGTTCACCTTGCAGCGTTTCCTGCTGTAGCTTACAAGAGAGAGAGAATAGCTGGGCTTGGGTTTCACTTCTATTCAAGCTAAGAGTACGAGTTACTAAAAACGAAGGAATTCTGTGATTCTGTGATACTATCGCAACTCGAACTTGAAGACCATTCAACGAAATAGCCTGTTCAAGAAACCTTTCGGTTGGGCAGGCTTAGTGAGATAACTGGCCGAATAGAAGAAACAAGGGAACCACAAGAAAAAGGCTAAGGCCGTCTATAGTAGTCTTACATCGGGAGATTCAATCGGAAAGAGAGTCCGCGAGGTAGAAAAGAGGTGTTTGAAACACGTAACCACCACTTCTCAATCACAGACTCTCTCGCTAAAGTAAAGAGGGCTTGAATAAGAGCAACATGCGTGAACGAATCGACGAAGACAAATGTACGAAAACAGCAGCCAAACCGGATGGAAGACAATGCCACGATTGTACAGGCACTGGGGATGCAATCTTTTGCGAATTGGAAAATGCTCGTTGCTAAATTAATCCATGCCTAACTCCAGGCTCTAGGACCAAAACTCCTTGTGGTATCATAAAAGCCTCCAAAAATCAAAGCACATCAATACATTTTCCCGGGGACATTATTCGTTACCATTACAGCCCTCATGCTTGCTCATGATCCCGGCGCATCTCGAAATTCAGGGCTTTTGTAAGGCAAGTATCCTCTATCCGACTCCACAGAAAGCTCATGCAGACCAGTCGGCGGACTTGCACTCGCCCTATTCACCCTAAATGCACACGTCAGTCCCAAATCCAACATCTTAAAAAGAAGACAACATACCTCAACGGTTGTGGAATCTCGCTCGCCACTGGCTCATCACGATACCTATCCCCAGACGGCGTCGCCGGACTCAACGGTCCCATCCCCGGGCTCACCGGAACAGGCCTCCTCATCAACGGGCTATGTGCCCTCGTTGGACTCGTAGCCCCCGGACTCCCACTAAGATGCAAACTCGGAATCATTCTTTCTCTCGCTTCATCCAACGGTGGACTCCTCGATCTATGGCTTTCTGTTTCTGCTGATCCTGATCGATCATGTTGAGCTTCTGAAAAGCGACGGAAACCTAGGGCGTCAACTTCCATATTCGGTTCTTTTGGGGGGTAGCCGGTCGAGGATGTCATAGACAAGTGTCCTGGGGTTGGGAGATAGCTGAGTGGTGGTGGGGCGTAGTGACTGTGGTGGAGCATTTCGCTCATTGTCTTTTGGCGTCCGCAGAGGTAGAGGAGTACGGCTCCTATTAACAAGACGGCGAAGCCTCCAATGGCGATTCCTGCAATAGCACCACCAGAAAGTACGGGACTCGATGAAGGAGAAGGAGTTGGAGTAGAAGAAGTTGAAGTAGAAGAAGTTGGAGTAGAAGAAGTGGAGGTAGCTGATGCGGTAGATGAGGAAGTCGAAGAGGCTGTTGTAGACGTAGATGGAGTGGTTTCTTTAGGGAAGTATTCTCCAGGACTGAGCATTAATGTTGCATTCTTCGCATAGGCTTGTTGCAGAGCGAATGTCTCCGTTTTATTCTGTCAACAATATCAGTTGAGAACATTTGATATAATAGAATGAAGTGTACTTACGGGATTTATGACACCGACCATTCCTAAAAGATAAGTTAGCTATTGCCTAGACTTTTGTGAAGGCAAAAATAATCAAGAAATAGTATGAAAGCCAAAGGGAAATTTGGCTTACCATCATCAATACAAGCGCCTGGCGCTGAGCAGTAGAAGAATATCGGGTCCGTATCATTGATGAGGACCTGAAAGGTTGGAGGCTAATTCGCTTTAGCAAGATGGTTATGTTATCCATGCAAAGAATCCTACATTCGAAAGCACTACTGAAACCGGACGGAAGCCACTCCAGAAGCCAACTTTGCCAGCTCCTGTGAGTTCGTATGGTATACATGCTGAGGATCCGAAGTCTGCTCTGGCAACGGAATGGTTCTGAGGATAGAACCGAAACTCTGGCTCGTGTCAGCCCTGCTATTTACACTGATAGTAACCAAGGCTCGTACCAACGATATCGCCAACATCTGCTGTCGTCGAGGGAGGCGAGAAGACTAGCCCGTCCTATTTGATGTGATTAGTTTTCGTGCATAGAGAGTGAGTTATATGAAGGCTTACTGCTCCTACATTGACGGAGTGAGTTGTAGCGGGAGCACTGGTCGTTGTTGATGGACTCGCAGAGCTAGCAGCCGCAACTAACAAAGGCGTTGACAAAGAGAGTACTCTGACAGGCAACAACATTATGGAATTAAGTTGAAGAGATTAAGGGTCAAGGAAGCGCCGTTGTGCCAGAGGATTAATGCCGATGATCGCGATGCATAAATGAAGTCTGCGAAATCTGACGAGGTGCAGACCGTTTTCTATGAAATAATGCGACGAACAGGGTTTTCGAGGCGAAGTCGAAAGTTAGGACTGAGGAGCTGGCATTTGTGGCTTGAGCCCAACATGGCTCGATGGAACATGGCCATACAAGATACTGTAAATAACAAAGAGTACCATGAGGGCTGTGTTGATTCAACTCTATTTGTGGTCTTCAACATTCCTGTTACTAAGCGAGCCATACAACCGACATCCTCGCCGCCCGCAGATGCGGGTAAGGTTCAGCCCCCTCGATTCTCTCAAGAGGATGTGCGGTGGGGGTTGGGACAGAAATTATTCTGATTGGACACAAGTTCGGAGGACACAGCCTTACTGCGTTGTTGTCCGAGAGCATGCATGACTGCTCTCACTTTCGTGGTCCCAAAGCGTCGGCCAAGATCATACACTTATGCACCACTACCTTACAGACTATTCGTCTTCTTGAGAATTTACTTATAAGCTGAGAGGACACTGCGCTGTGCTATGTGCATGCAAATGCAAGGAGGGCAGAGAGACTTCTCCACGAAACCTGGAAATGGAGGAGAAAACATAAGGCAAGGTGACGTGAAAGTTTGAGGGTCGATTAGACATGTGGAGATCAAAGCTTAGATATTCGAGTAAAGTTCCTTTCTATTCTGGGGGCTGGGTAGCAAATTACCGCAAAAACGGTATTGGGTTTGCAATTGTGCAATGCTCTTCTTCATAAGGACGCCATCACGATATTGGCCTAATAATTGGCGTTCTCGTTGGGACTGTATCGGCGAGCGGACGCCTCTGTCAAAGTCGGTCTGTGGCGTGGTGCTACCGGACCACCGAGGGGAAACACACAGCTCACCGCATTTGGACGAGCCAGTCCGGACCTCAGCAACCCCATTAGATATCTCAACATGATGTTCTACATATATAGGTAGATTCAGACTACTTTCTCGAGTGTCTTCTGGATGGGTTTGGCGGCCTAGCAAGATTAGTCTCACAGGGTTACACACGAAATTTGAGGGCATACATCAATGAACTTCTCGAGGTCCTTGTCAAGGTTTGCCAAATCGTCCTTTCTCTTCTTATTGTCTGCAATGAGACCCTGCTTCTTCTTCAGGAGGCCCTGTCGCTGTTCCTCGAGAGCTAGACGTTCCGCATGTTCGTGATCGATGCGCGCAATTGTCAACGCGACTTCGTCTGCGTCAGCGTGTTCAGGATGCTCTACCAGGAATTGCTCGATCGGGACGAGAGGTAATTGTAGATATTTGTGACTGCAGAAGATATTAGCTACAGGTGCCTTCACTAACAGTATCCTGAACTTACTCGTAGGATTCACAGGCCGCAATCTCGCCTTGTAGATGTCGTTGCTCGTAATAGAGGTTCTGTAACTGCAGATGCAGTTTGTCTACCTCTTGACGCGCCTCAGTCGTCAATGCCTTTGTCTGCCGCGCTCCGACATGTGCATCTCGGTGAAGGCCTCGCAGTTGCCCAAGGTATGTCTGAAGGGCTTTCTGCTGCTTAGAGACTTGTAACTGCAGTTCGGTGGTTGGCGTAGTGGCAGGGGAATAGTTTGAAACAAGATCGAGGAGATTTAGTGCTTGCTCTCGAGTCTGAGCTGAGGTTTCCAGCGCCACCTTCAAAGCTGGATCTGTGACAATTTCGTTGACCGCCATGGTTATTGTCAGTAATGTTGTGGTTGGCGAAGATCTCGAAGATGCCATTGATCGAGGGAAGCAAGGCTAACTTCTAGGTCTGGACTAGCGCAAGGCTGAAATATAACTTGTCTAAACTGTCGCTGTTCTCTACGGAAAATGTGATAGAGTAAGTTTTATATTTCTGTCCTCAAGTCGGGGCCATTTAGACCTAATTCAAAGTGCAGAAGCAGTGGGTGAATTGTAGCATTAAGGTATATCTTCATTACATCGTTCTATTTGCAGTTCATACAAATGTCATACATCACCATATCGAATTACTGGGTTGGAGCAGCTGGCAGTTCCTTATTCGAAGTGTCCTTCCTGGTAATTCCTGGTTGAGGATATGTTTTCGATATAGGTGGCGGAGCACCATTGTTCCCAGATACCGGTGCGTCTGGAAGCTTCTTGTCTGAATTGCCTTGACCAGTCCTTTGGCTCGGAATCCACGACAAGAACATCTCCACGTCCTTTGCAACGGCACCTGGAACGGCTAGATTCTGCATCCATTGAGGAAGAACGCCTCCAGCATCCGAAGCTGTGGCCATGATCCATTCAATCTCTCCATTGCTGGGAAGTATTCGAATCCGCTCTATCGAAGTATACGCGGCCATAACTAAGCTCTTGTCCCGCGCATATTCTGCATACGGCGACTTGTTGAAGTCATTGATGGGTATCGAAACGATGAGAAACTCTTCGACTCCAGCCAGTGTCGCCGACAATTGAAGGACAGGAAAGGTTCGGTTCTTGAGAGGCTTCGGATCGATCTTGTGCTTCATTTCCTCCAAAACGACAGTGATGTTGTTCCACTTCGAACCATGGACATTAACTTCAATTCCACTTGTATTCCAGCTCATAGCTTGCCTTGCTCCAATGATAGTCGGTGTGAAGGCATCTTCGGTCTCAGCGTGGTGTTCCTTGAAGCTGTGTGTAAACTCCTGCCAACTCGCAGTCCCCTTCTCAGCAGCATTCCTATGACAACTCCTCCTGCAGAACCAAGTTTCATCTTTCCTATCCGCGCTGAACTGACTCATCCCCTCGACCTTGTCCAACTCTTTCCCCGATACCATGTGCTCGTAGAGATGAACCGGAGCTTCAGACGAAGCATATTTCTTCGGCGATCCTTTGGCTTTCCATGTTAAAGCACCACCTGCTTTCGGCGCAACACCATCAATGAAAGGAATTGACTCTGTCAAAACATTCGTAATGAAAGTCGTAAGACTTGGCGCAGCTGTAGCTCCCGACCCATCACTGTATTTCTGCGTCGAAGAAGGCGCATTTACAGGCTCCACTCCCTTGCCACCAGGAGGCAATTGAGAAATCGAGATCCCTTCCAAGCGCACCCAAGGTCCAAGAACCACCTTCGAATCTGCCATCGTGATTTCTTTCGACTCAATCTGTGGACATATACATTGAAAGACAAGACGAAGAACAAGGTCAAGGTCAAGGGCGCATTGGATTCAAATATAAGAGTCGCCAGCTCACAACAATCTGTGACGATTTCAAAACACAAGCTCTCGGGAACTAGCTCCACAAGTGCCCCTCATCCAGGTACGAACAGCTTCAACCACCAACCATTCCACACCACAAAAGCAAACAGAAACACCACTCTCAGGTACCCCGCAGAAACAAATCAAAATGGCATCACTCAAAGGTCCAGGAGAAGCTCAACAGCACGATGGCAGCGCCCTCCGCATCGGCATCGTCCATGCACGTTGGAACACAAGTACGTTGACTCTTACCCCACCACATCCGGACGTGAAGAAGTACTAACCAGCTTCAAAGCTATAATTGAGCCTCTCATCGCCGGCACGAAAGCTAAGCTCCTCGCATCCGGAGTCAAAGAGTCGAATATAGTGATCCAATCCGTCCCAGGGTCTTGGGAACTCCCAATTGCGTGCTCAAAGTACGTCTTACTATCCTCTCCTCACATACCTCTCAATGTCCATCTTCAAACAGACAACTAAGCGCCCTCTCCTCAACAGACTGTACTCCGCCTCCCAAATCCAATCCACAACCTCCTCCTCCCTTGGCGCTGGCGACCTCCTCGGAAGCAGCACCACCGACCTCACAGCCCTATCCCTCGACTCCAAAGGCAGCAGCACCACCTCCTCCGGCCCCTTCGACGCCATCATCGCCATCGGCGTCCTGATCAAAGGCGAAACCATGCACTTTGAATACATCGCCGAAGCCGTCTCACACGGTCTGATGCGGGTACAGCTCGATACCGGCGTTCCGCTGATCTTCGGACTGCTGACTGTGTTGAATGAGGAGCAGGCAAAGGCGAGGGCGGGGATTACGAGTGGGAGTCATAATCATGGGGAGGATTGGGGAAATGCGGCGGTGGAGTTGGGTGTCAAGAGGAGGGAGTGGGCGGCGGGAAAAATTTCGTGATTTTTCGATTTCACGTTATATGGATGGGTGGGTATTACCTGCTTCTAAAAGTTCAGGATCTATGCATCTACCCATGCTTCCAAAGTCCAGCAAGCACACGATCCCGTCGTCATCATCTCCTTGGCCTGTGCATGATAGTTCCTGGTACAAGATGCTGTGTATGTGAGCAAGACTTGCTATATACCTTGCCTTGTTTTTCGCTTCTTCGAATTCGAACTTCCGGCTACGAGTCTCCCTACATCTGTATAGTCCAAATTTTCGATATGGTGGGTATATGATGCTTCATGCAAAGCAACACCAAGCTCATTTCTTGAGTGAAATTCATAGAGCCAGGAGTTGGAACATATGAAAGATGGAGAGCGACGGCGTAGCTGGTTTTTCTGAGGGACAATAGTGTCGAGGAAGAAATGCTCTCCTTGGCAATTCTCTTGATCCTCGACATATTCCTCTCTCTGATGGAAATAATTGCAAAGGCCACAATGGTACACAAGAAGTGAATAGGGGTGGAATTCGCCATTTGCGACTCTCTTCCTACCTCATAATTGCACTCTCGTCTCATCCGGCCTAAATATAGTCACTAGATACAGGCAAAAAGTCTTGGGGACATCTCATTCGAATTATATTAGTACAATCCTGGTGTGGTATTTTTCAATGTGTTTAACCAAAATCCACAATGATTTCTTTCAACGCCAATGCAAATGCCAATAATATACGCAAGTCTTTATCATCCATCATCTATGCACCGAAATTCGCCATCATGGCACTCAGGCCGTTATCCTTCTTATTAAGCCGCCACTTGCTCTTCTTCTTCTCCCTCTTCTTCGCCATTTCTTCCCATCCCTCTTCATCGTCTTCATCGGAAACGTTGCCGGACTTCTGCACTGGCTTGATGGTCGTAGAGTTGTTCTTAGTCTCCCAATTTTGGAGAGCACCAGACATAGAAGAGGTTCTGCCGTTGTTCTCCTTGTTAACAGGCATTTGAGAGACTGGCCTGTATCTGCCCGGAAGACCGATATTGCTTCGTTCCGAAGGCGCTATAGAAGGAGCATAGCCGTTACCTTGGGCATGAATAGATGGAGCATACAAGCTTCCAGGTTTATTCTGCATCCATGGTGCTGCGTTCGGCTCTAACATTGTCATAGCTCGTTGATGCTGAGGAACAGGAGGGCGAAGCTGATTAGCGCTACTTGGTCGTGGAATTTCACCCGTAGGCGCGGATGGCAGGTGTCCATTCTGTTGACCCCCTTGACCACCTGTCATCATCTGCATGAATTGCATCTGCATTTGCATGAACTGCTGCATTTGCTGAGTCATTTGAATCTGAGCTTGGTCACCAGGGGTCAACATCATTGGGTTCATCGGGCCCATGGGCCCCATAGGACCCATTGGCATGCCTCCACCCATTCCGTTGTACATGCTACCGCCCATTGGTGGTTGCATACCCATCATGGAAGGTTGGGAAGGTCCGAAATCTCCTTGGATATTTGGACTGCCTCTTCTCATCGCTCGCGACCTCTCCTCTGTGGCAATCACTCCAACCAAGCCACCAGGAGGAAGGCCTCTGGAAGGCGCGCCAGTAACTGATCCAGCTCCACCACCAAAAGACAAGGACTCTCGGTGCATAGGGTTGACAACGCTGGCACCAAAGTATGGGTCTTGTGGCAAGTTCCTTGCAAAGACAGGAAGATTCGCACCGGTGCCTACAACACCACCTGCAATAGATCCCGCAGAAGAGCGCAGATTGGGATTCGAGCCCATACTTCGAATTGGCGGCTTGGCCTTGCTTGGAAACCCATGAGCTTGCAGAATGGCCAATGGGACCTCTTCGTCTTCCTCCGAGACCTCTTCGGATGATTTCCCTGATGGTGCAAGGTTTGGGCTGCTTTGAGATGCAAACATACTGGGCCGAGGAGGTGCGGAAGGCGCTTCTCCGGTGACTTTCATCATCTGCTGTCTATAAACGGCCATGTGCGCTTCTTGTTTCCGTCGTTGTTTGGCCGCTTGCTTAGCCTTCTCAGCATCATCTTCGTCATCGTCATAAGTCTCTTCCTCCTCTTCCTCGTCCTGATCTTTCGGCTGCCCTCCAATGCTCTTCAAGCGTTCCTGATCCTGCCTGTATCGCTCAAACTGTGCTGGAGTCATTACCTTATTCTGCGGTGCGGCATTCTTTGACGCTGAAGAAGAGGTCTTCATTTGATAGCGGTTGGCAACATTGGCGGCTGCTGCAATCTGTGTATCAAACAAGTTATCCTCGGCAGGCTTGGGTTCTGCCCTCTTTGCTCTCGGGGTAGTCTCTGTAGACGGGGTCCTCCAGCTCGAAAGCGTCGAATCGTCGACCTTGTATGAAGATGTCGAAGGCATTAACCAGCTGTCACGAGCTCTGTGTCCCGAATCATTGAGTTGTCGAGAGGCGTTGACAGATTCCCGCAATAGCCTTGCATCCTCATCCACAGACTCGCCATACTCCAATGTTGACTGACGTTTGGGTTCCATGACTGCACTGCTTCGTCTCAGACCGGCGTTAGCAAGACCACCAGGTCTTTGCCTGGCAAAACTAGCTGGCGAGCCGTGTTGAGGCACTGGTGGAGGCGGCGGAGTTTCGTTTCGGGGTGCGAACGGTGGTGGGCTGGCGCTTGACATCAATCCATCACGAGAATGTTGACTGCTCCAAGAGTATGGCGATGCCTCGACCTCTCTATTCCTATCAATGTTAAGAGCAGATGGCTGATTCAATCGATTTGAGGAATATGATCGGTTAGCAGGTCCTGAGGGCAAAGTGTCCTGCTAATGTTAGAATTTACCTGGGCCTTTCAACTCCTCAACTTACCGGACTCTGTGACATGGCTCTATTGGCCTCGGCGTCCATAACCACACTCTTCCGCTTTCCAAATCCAGAAAACATATCCGAAAAGTCTCCCCCCATGCTCAATCCAAGATCTCTGTCCTCAAGCTTCGGAGGGGTTGCTGTACTTGCGTAGCTGGAAGTTGTTACAGCCCTCGATCTACCATTTTGCTGTGGTGTTTCTTCGATTGTGGGGGATGGAGATTCCTTGTTTGGAGTTGGTGGTGCTGGCTTATTTCGTCCCCAAGATAGAGTTCGGCCTGCGTTTTTGAGATTGAAACCGGATGATGATTTTGGTACTGGGGGTAGTGGAATATCGCTGAATGGTTTATCATGAGGGGATTTCCATTCTTCACGTCCATGCATATCCGCTGACGAAGGAGCAGTTGATGCTGCGCTCAGTCGCGAAGAATTGTCTGTCGTTGAAGCAGTATTTGTATTAGAGGCACCACTGCCACTTTGCAAGGTCAGCCTTTGCTCCCACTAGTACACCGAGACATAGTATTGAGTTTCGTGTTAATCGTTATTCTGGGGCTATTTTGTGCTTACCGATTACTCCCAATGTTTACGAACATGTTGTCATCATCCAAGTGGGACAATGGCGTTCTCCCATGTGGTGCCGTCGCTATTTTTCTAGATGGCGCTCCTCCGTCGAAAGACTTGTTGCTCCCTGTGTCTGGACGCTCGAATACCTTGAAAGAATGCTCTGCCTGGGCATCTGCAATGTCCTCAAATGCATTTGCGGTCGATTTCCGCCGCCCGAAACCTTTGGGAAATTTAGGCATATAGTGTATATAAAGGTATTTCGAAAAAAGATCTCTTCGCGGGCATATAATGAGTCGTTCAACCACGCGCTTGTCTGCAGGGTGATGCCAATGTATGCCGAGCTTGCAGGACTCTTCTGTTCCAAATGTGCTCAGAAAAGAATGACAATTATGCTTAAATTCGTGTAGATCTGCAAGATGGAAGATATAAAGAAGAAACAAATGCCCGTATGCAGTGCTCGTAACGAAGTCGTACGGAAATTGAGTATCTTTCGTCAAATGTATCGTCGTAAAGAGGGGAAAGGTCTTCTGTTGCAGGACGAAGGAAGGAGTTAGCAATCATCAAAGACTGATGCAACTATCCGACACCTGGATCTGGCGGGGGTGTTTGAGTGGAAGTGGCTGCTTGCATGCAGAGCACGATAACCCCTCGGGAATTTTGCCTCGATGTAAGTGCGGTGGTTGGGAAACTGTTGAAACATTCAAGAGCTGCAGATTGAGCGTTCAAGTTTGCAGAATGGCGGATCACTCCATCATGGAGATGTCATGGCGATGTTTCCCTTGCCCGTGATATTCACGAGGCGGTTTGGGAGGCTGAATGATGGTTGCTGATGTCTCGATTTAAATATAGAAATCGACATGCCCAACCCCAGGCCTTTCGCTCGAGGAACATGACTTGAAGAACAGAGACAGCACTCACCAGTGAAGACCGCGGTCTGCCGTGCAGATGATTAAGGAGAATATGAGCGTCGAGAAATTTAATGTGTCGACGACGACGACAACGAGGGTGGAATGGAGAAAAGAGTCGAGAGGAGCTCGTGTTTTCCCTAGTACGCTATGAATGTGCTGTCGCTTGATCCAGGTGCAGGGCTAAAGAGGAATAGCTCAGGCACGGTTCAGAATCTTAGACCGACCCGCTTGAAAAGCCGCCTGAAATATGTATAAAATTGATCAGGGCTGTCTAATTGACTAATTCGATATTAATTGAAGCCTCTAGGAGGGGGCTCAACGACGTTGAAACTTATCGATTCTGAGATCCTAGGACTTCCCGTTGTTGAACTGAACAAAACAAAACATACAGCGATCGATCCAACGTGAGTTGGCACCATTTCATGACAGGCTAGGACTATGGAAGCCGAGTTGAGGCCTGTATTTTCCAAGGCAAAGGCAAGACAATAAGGTTATGGCCTATCGCCGGAGCTTCCGTGCCACTATTGCATGATTTATTGTCGAAACTAGGTTTGTAGAACTTCAGATGGCAAACATCAAGGCTCACAACATGGAACAGGCACCACAAATTTTATTTTCATCCAAACTCTAACTAGGATTTCTTCAACAGTTCCTGAAGCTACACAGCTCTCTCAATCTTCTTCACAATCTTTCTCTTACAACCGTCAACCTCAAAAGGGACGTTTGGTGGAGTCGGCTTTTATATGGCATTAAGGCCTGCAAGCAATGTTCAGGGGCTCGCAACCCAATGACGTCCGTCTGCATTCTGACAGGCAAAAATCAATAAACACGCTCGATACGAACATGAGAATTTACAGCTCGTGTTGTCCTCGAGCCCGCATTTTGAAAGTCCGTACTATTCGAGAACGTTTACAATGACAACTCTTTGACGCTTCTATCCCAACATTGAACGACCGCAAATGCAACCCTCAAGAAAGCCTGGGAGGGCACGGCATCAAGATGCCGAATCGCTGTTCCCCTCAAAAAGAAACAGCCATGGAAATCGACCCACGTGCATGGAGCCCCTGCTTGCGGCGGAATTTGCCCCTGAAAGCGCTTTCCAACCTCAGCTCCAGCATTCCCTGACCGCTGATCTCCTTTGCTGACAGCGACAGCCACCGAAAGTCCGACGTCTCGCTGGACTTTCTCCTGCCTGCTGAAAACCACTGTATCCGGCACGAACTTTGAACCTCACTGTTTACGGTGATTACTCTTCGTCAAGATCATCCCGTCAAAAGGCAATCTCCCAAAAGCCACATCTCGGGCGCAAACTCCGATCCTCCAGCTCCCGAAATGAGCTCTCCCCCAAAGCAACCATTTCTTGCGAACTTGGCTTCCCAAAACAGCTCTTGCGCCATCAACTACTGTAAATAATAATCTGACCAGCACATAAACACGTTCACAATAGTCTTACATCCGGGCGTGCATACATGCCTCACTCCAATTCGTCAATGGCTTCCAATGCCTGCCGAGCTGCAATGCGGGGCCACATCTCAGAACATGAGGCGTTCGAAGCTCGATGACCTAAATCCACTCGAGGATGTCGTTGCCAGATTGGCGATGCAGGATATTGCTTCTTTGTGCCTGGGCATGGACCAAGAAGGCGTTGAAAGACATAATTGTTTCAAAGCCAGGCCTATCTCTATAAATGCTAGTGCTTCTATTGGTTTGAATGTGAGTACAATGTTTTAGACAAGAGAGAAACCTGCCAAGTCACGACTTGGAGGCGTGAGAAACAGTGTACAGCAACGCGTCATCATTAGTATCAAGAAATCGCAATTGAGACAACACGCTTTTCGTATCCGCTGGCCGTGCGGTAGAAGCAATCAAACTCCGAAGCCTTTAAAGTGTACAAAGTGGTTGGCCCACCGCTCTGTTGTCAATATCTATTCCTGTTGCTGCATGTGTGTTGGAAGATTCCAACCAGCGTAGTCCTGGTGTACGAATGCCCGATCAACGGTCGGAACAGACTCCAAGACATACTGCAACGACTCGCCCAGGTCGTGGCTGTCCCTAAGACTCATGTTCTCATCCAAGACGATGTCAACCTCAACATTGAGCTTATCACCGGCGTGGTACGCTTGAAGACCCTGAATCTGCTTGATCGTTTTGGCGAACCGCATAGTGAGATACAGGAGCACGTTGCGCTCATCTGCTGTGGCTGCCGCGCCAGTGAGATTGCGAATGTGTTGAGCTGTCCAATGGGTTAGTAAAGCCTTTCGTGAATGTTATGAGAGTTGTGGAGCTGAGCTGTTCGAAAAAGAAGGCCTCCTCGGATCTTGAGCGAAAGGCTCACTTACCCGACATTCCTGCCCAGTTGAAAATAACAAAAAGCGAAAGAAGTAGGCCTCCTAATGCGTCCATCCACCATAGTTTGGCGTAAAAGCCGACTGTATTTGTGTCAGTATAGCCCATAGAGGAGTGATGATTGAACAACCCAGTGGAAATATAATACTAAAAACGCTGAAGATAACATCAGTTATTGCGTCCTGTGCCTTCGAATTGGAGTCAGTTTACGCCTTTGTATGTTATGGGAGCGCAGATTCTTGTCCCAGGAGTGAATTGCTCCGGAGCGACTCCAGAGACAGCACAAAAAGGGAATAATTATCCGAGAAATTGACACTTACTAGAGCTTGCACACTGGAGTTCTTGACAAGTCGACACCAAAACCAACATAAGCCTTTGATGATGACTGTGCTCGACATGATGACGATCGCAGGCAGAGTAAGCTCGATAATTGAGTGATCTCCTGAGTTCAGCCTGCTGAAGCATTCGAGGGCCACCTGAAAGAAAGAAGTGACCATGATGACAGCGAAGACAAGAACACCAATTGGCTCCAAGCGTCTTCGTCCGACAGGGTACTGATACTGATCTTGTCTCTCGATCATTCGAGTCGTAGTCCAAACAATAGCGGTACTCAGAAAGTCAAGGGCTGCATCTACCAACGATGCTAAAACGGACAGAGAGCTTGTAAGCACAATGACCACAATTTTGCCAGCCAGGAGAATAGCATTGGCTGTCAGGTTGATGTATATGGCCACTTGGACAATAGTATCCCCGCTCTCAACGCTGTCATCCTCGAACCCTGGTATCTCGGGCTTTGGTCCATCCTCGTCGTCCTCTTCTGCAGGAAGTAAGGGTGATAGTTCGTTCACCGTGTAGATATCTCGCGGTGTTCGCTTGACTTTCTTGGATCTTGTTCCTCTACCATTTGCAGGCTTGGCTGGATCTCCTTCAGAAGAACCTGGGGTCCTTGGTTCCTCCGCGATGGTAGGTGGAACTTCTATACCCTCCCTCAACGCCGAAGAACTTGGTTCGCTACTTGGAAGATCATTGTACTCGTTCAAAAGGTCGTGAGGTAGGGAGGAGTCTAAAAGACGGTCGATGTATATATATTGTTGCAACAGATTGTTGGTCCTTTCATAGTACGCGCGGCTGTGGTACATTAGCCAAATGTTACACCATGGCAAGGCGGACGTACATTGGTTTCTTCATCCGCTTCAATTCATCTTCCGTCTTCCAATACTTGGCTACAGAATAGATCAGCCTAATGTTCATTACTAGATCAGCTACAATGGCAATCGAATGTCTCAAAAGAGATCACGACATTATAGCCTAACGCACTCCACTTGTATCTCGGATTGCTGTTTCCTATAAGTCTCTGGCTTCGCATCTGAGGCGTATTAAGTACGACGCTCATCCGCCGTTCCTCACTTCGACGGAAATCGTCAACATCGTCGAATTCCCTCGAGTTCCTCCGAGCTCTCTCAAACGGATTGGGGTCCTCTTCATCTGGTGTATCTGTATCTCTACCTCCGCGGTACAAGGACGATGGTCGCCGATGGAGATTGCTTAGAGATGTATGGGAGCGGCTCTTGATCAGATTTGTCAATGCCCCAGAGCCGTGAGTGACCATCGGATTCGGTTCCTCGCTGCTGAGTGCTATCCAGCCTCGTGGTCGAGGGATTCTCCCAAACTGGGGCGGCGATCTGGAAAAGCTCTCTGACATCTTGAAGAATAAGACTGCTAGCTGCCACCAGCAGTCTGCTGCGGTAGATATTGTAAAGTTGTTACAGAATGAGGGACATTTTGTAGGTTTTGCAAAGCAGGTGCCCGCTTTCCTCTGAATCTCTCTATTGAAGCTAACCGAGGCGCCTCGTCGTCACAATAATCCCTGTAGGCGATCAGACCGTCCGAAATCTTTAGGACGAAAATGCGGTTCCGAACCATTTAGAGAACCCTGAAATATAATATTTACAGGTATAGTTTCTCTCGTTCAATTCTTGCGTAGGCTAGGAGTTCAGGATGAGAGTCTCCTTGGGTAATCCTCGAAGTACAGTACCTGCAATATCAGGGCAATAGTCATTTTACACAATTCAGACGATGAGTGATGCTTTTATGAAGTCTACATTGACTCTTCTGATTCAAGTATTTGAATGTTGGTAAGTCAATCAAGCCTTTGTCAACCGTCCTACTCCAGGGTATCTAAATACGATGCACTCTAAGAACGCCAACCCAGTCATCACCCATCACTTAACATGTACCTCCAGCGTGTCCATGTCTTCCAAATCAAGATCCTCGACTTTATCTGAAGGGTCAAGCTCGTCGCCATCGAGATGTAATGTGATCGTCTTCTCATCTCCTAAATCGTTGGCATCCCTGAAAGCATCGGCCAACCTCTCGGCTGTAGTTGACGGTTTGACCATAAGCTTGAAGTCAGGTAAATTCTTGGACTTCAGCACGAGCCTCGTCTTCTTCACAGGAGGCTGTTTCTGTTTCTCAACGTCATCGTCATCGCCTTCCTCCTTCTTTTTCTTAGCGGCCTCTCGCTTTAGCCAGGTCTCATGAGCTTCATTTGTCCAAGCTTCCAGATGGACACGCCCATCTGGACTAATGGAATCAGTGCTCGAGACGAGATTCCCATGTTCATCAACTTTCAATCCAAGGCCCTGTAACGTACTAAAATCGTACAATTTGTGATTTCTGTAAGTGAGAAACACTTCTTTTTTCATCTCTAGGGTCATAGGTTGACCATTGATGATCTGCCTGTCACACCACGCATGTCTGACTTCTGCCAGCTTTTGGGATATTTTCCGTTTGACTCTCAGGGCGGTTGTGTCTTTCATCTCAGAGGAGATGAGAAGCTCAACAGTCGGGTCTGAATTTGCAGAGCCTGTTTCGAATATATCATCTTCGTCATCGTTTGAAGCATGATTCTGCTCTCCAAATGCCTTTGCTGACCGGGCAGCCTCCTCCGCTTTCTTCATTGCACGTTCCTTTGCCGCCTTGACTAGCTCTGGGAATTCCTCGTCAGAGAATAGCTCCTCTTCGACAACGGCTGACTTTGCAGGCTTTTGGGGTGAGGAAAAACCATCATCGCTGTCGATTAGAGTGATCAGCTGCTTCTTTGGACTCCGCCGTACTGACAGTTTCATTGTTGGCTCGCCGTCTTCGCTGTCACTCAAGGTGATGCAGCCTGTAGATGCTGTAGGCTTCAGTGACTGTGGCTTCGGTGTAGTTAGGTCCCTATTGTATCTCGCTGATAGGGACGTTGGACATGCTTGGACACTGCGCGAATCTGAGCCCTGCCGTGAATGTCGACTCCCTGGCGATGAATGTGAAGAGTGCCTTGTTGCATATTAGCCAAGTGATATACAAAGGTGATACAGCCAAGCGTTCCTACATTCGAACTCTGGATATGCTGTCATCGTTATGATTGCGAGACTCGTCCGAGGAATATTCATCGTGCATCTTCGATTGTGCAGACACCCGTCTCCTCTTGTCTTCCGGTGGAGTGATCTCTTTCGTATCTGCACTCGTTGAGGATCTCTTGCGCTCCAATTTCAGCGATCTCTTCTGCCGCTTGCGTTCCTCCTGGGCCAGTATTTGAGGGTATAACTCTTTTGCACGGCTGAAGAACTCTACAGCTTCTTCCGCTGCGTTAGATTTCGCGATAGCTGCTGAACTGAAGAGTGATCGTTTCTTGGGAGGAGGTGATGCCGTCTCGGGAGCAGCATCTTCAAAAGCATCGTCCATTGTGTAGAGTTTTGAATGTCGATTGAATTGATGTGTTACGATGGAGTTGTGAACGTCGGACGACGCGACGTGAATGGGTGTGCGCGAGGCTTCGAGATGCGCTAGTGATTTCCGTGAACATGAAATGTTGTAACGGCACTTCCTAAACAGCACAATATCTACGAGAAACGGAATCCAGAATCGGCTTCAGCTATTGACCGAAGGCCTATTGAACTGCTCATATCGTGCACATCTCCAGCTTGTCAAACAACAGAAGCTTGCCGGCTGCAAGTCCCACGATCACCCCGCCATCCTCCTTCCCGACGACACAGCAGCTCAGCAACATGGAAAACGGTGACAAAACACAATCGGAGGGCAAAGACCCCTCAGGATTCCTCAGTCAGATTATTGGCAGTTCAGTAACCGTGAAGCTGAACAGCGGAGTTGTCTACAAAGGTTTGACTCGAGGCCCTGCCGTTGACCTTGCACTAACCATGCCATAGGAGAGCTACAGAGTATCGATGGCTACATGAACCTCGCGCTTGAAAAATGCGAGGAGCACATCGATGGAGTTAAGAAGAGAACCTATGGAGATGCGTTTGTGCGGGGCAATAATGGTTGGTTTTATACGCACTCAAGCCAACTTGTTCTAATTACGCTCTCAGTTATGTACATCTCAGCCGATTGATCACGAACACTTGCAGAGCAGAGCAGAATATTCCTTGGAGGGGATTTGGGAGTCATTTACGCATATTACCAGGCGTTGAGGTATATCGAAAAGCGACACTGAACAAGAGGACTAGTGGCACTCGGTAGAAGGAATTGATGACAATAGGCCTCGCTGTCCTGAAGCTATGGATCATGCCACCATGAGGATGAGGAATACTCAAACCCGAGACGTAAAATAAAGATACGTAACACCATGCAAGGCTATTTCCCCCTTGTCATTACGCTCCGTGTCTCCCTTTTTCAACACAGTGAACACCTTCTGGCGGACTTCTTCTCTTTCGCTCTCATCAAGATTCGCAATCTGAGAAAGAGTTGTGTATCTCCCTCATATAGCCTCCTCGGACATCCAGACAGTCCACTGAACAGTCTCTTCTCCGAGTGGAAACGAGAATATCGGGAAGTTTTGCGTAAAAGTATTTTTGAGAGCCTGAAGAGGAGTTGAGTCTTGTTGCTTCTCAAATACCTGCTTCCATTTCATATGTCTGAACCTGGGATGGCCATCCTCAAGAGCAAGCACAATATCCTTCAACTTCTGCTCCCAACTTGTTGCTGACGGCCATTCCCTGGGTGCATTGTCTATAGTTAAATCAGTTACTGGCATTTGCAATTGGAAAAGGGCAGCCGAACAAGCTTCAAGGTTCCATATCATCCCAAACTTTGCTCCCGGTCTCAACACTCGATGAATTTCCCTCAATGAATCCCCCGTAGCGAACCTTCAGATGATAAATCACTGTACGAGGTCACCAGAGCCAATGACCGACACATACCAATGAAATGCCTGCCGCACGTGATTAGTATGATGTGCTCAACATTTCGAGAGTCCTAACCTGTGCAGCAATAAGAGCATCTCCCCACCCCTCTTCAACAGGCATATGAGCCGCATCTCCATGCAAAACCTTGACTCTTGAACCCAAATTCTTCTTGACAAGTTCCTGCCTCATTCCCTCATGAGGTTCAATAGCCAAGACTTCAAACTCCTCCGGCCTCGCTGCTAGAAGCTCTGTGAACTTTCCCGTTCCAGAAGCAAGGTCGATAATTTGAGCATTCTGTTGGTTCGCTATCCCTAGATGTGTAAGAAGCTTTTCGACCGCTTCTGGTGGGTAAGTCGGTCTGTGATTGTCGTAATTGGAAGCATTTTTGAAGCCGCTGGCTGCTCTGCTGTCGAGGCTGAAAGAGGTCGCCATGTTGTGATGAACTTAGATATTTTCGAAGTGGCTGCGTTGTTTCTCAAAGTCCTGAAGCCGTTGGGACATTGCGAGGGATACGTCAATATTGCGAAATCGGCAAGATCATGCGGGTATTAGTGTAACCACCCCTGGAGCTATGGATTGATCAGGTTCATTGCAAGTTTCTCAATGACTAATTGTGTTGTTGGTAGTAAGTGATTTAGTAAATAAGAATAGCAATATATTGTATAAGAAAGGGCATTTCACTTGGGGGCGAAAAATATGGAAAGCTGTTCTTTGAACTCGAACTCTTTTCGAGTCATCGTGAAAATCAATTTGTACGTCTGTGCCCACTATCTAATACGGAATACCGTTGGTCAAGGCCTGGAAACCATCATAGACCCCAGTTGAGTAACTGGAGTAACTCCTCTTGATCAGTCCCTTCACGAACTCAGCGGCCTCCCTCTCAGTCTTCTCTAAAACAAATCGTTCCTTGAAGTGCTGAAGAGTCTCTGGCTTGAAGCACGGCAGACCCGAATCTAGCATAAGTAGAACAAGCTGAGATAGCTTCTCGGTGTAAGGTCGTGAAGCCAAGAAAGCTTTGACGCAAAGTTCTTCAAACCACTTGAAGGCCTGGTGGTCAGTGCTTCCTCCCATCACTGCCATCATCTCTTGCGTAAGCTTGAATGGCGCTCTTTCAAATTTGACTCCGCCGGGGGCAATGTCGAAGCAGAACCCGAAATCGATGTGTAGAATATGACCAGCGCCATCGATCATGATGTTACCGTTGTGTCGATCTTTGAATTGCAAGAGGAAAGAGATGATGGAGTAGGCTGCCATGCTCTTAACAAAGTTGCTTCGAGCTTCCTGGAATCTCAACGAGTCTTCGTTGCCGTATTTGGAGATAAAGTAGTCGTAAAGACCGTTGACAGCTTCTCGTCCAAGCATATCTCGAGAGATGGAATTCGGCAAGACATCGATGACACCACAACCAGGAGCAGTGGCTGTGACTCGATACGGGAACACATAGACGTCAAGACCGACATCATTGAAGATGCCTCGGAATGCTGCAATCATCTGTAGAGCAAGAACATCTTGTCGGCAATCGTCACCGACTTTGAAAATGGCTGATTGCCATATCTCAATGGTATTGTCTTGCGGAATGACCGAATTTTCATTCGTGTCCTCGAGCATTTCGTCTGTTCCTTCCATGTCACGCTTGTTCTTCTTGATTCGGAAGGTTGCCATGTAAGGTGCTTTGGCATGACTTTGAAGTGGCTTCCCAGATTTTCGATCAATTCCAATGACCACGCCATCGGGGTTGCTAGGCAGATAAACTCCCACTTCGACCTTGATCTTCCGTAATTCTTCTTCGATTTTTTGTTTCTTTTCTGGTTTGGGCCGCTTAATGTAGGGTTTCAATTTTCCAGAAATACTCGTTACCTCGTCGAAGAAAGAAAATTCACGTTCGTAGAATGCCTTGTCTACTCCTGAGAATGATTCGATCATTCGACCCATGACATGATCAAGCGTTGGTTTGATAGCATCGGGCTAGACAATATCAGTAAAAGTGCAGTGTATGTGGATGTCATTACTCACAATCTCAGAGTCTTCATCCTTGTAAGCGTTGGCTTTCATATTCCAAATGATCTGATGTGCAAAGAGTTGAGAGAATTTGGCAGTCTCCACGATGTATCTCTCCACATAACCCAGAGCATCGTAGCGCAAGGTCTGTACGATCTGAGGCACATAAAAGAATGTCACATCGACAGAATGGCTCTCTAGAGCTCGCATGGCGTATTGCAACATAAACGGATGGTTTCGATAAGCAGGCAAGAAATAGGTGACAGCAGTGATGGGATTGACTGGAGCCCAGTACAGGAGGTACTGCGAAAATTAGTATCCTCAATATAGACGAAGATGGTTTGACTGACGTTCAACTGGAAGGACACATCATTTGGAAGTGTCTCTCCGAGCAATATTTGCAACGCTTCGGGTTC
This sequence comes from Acephala macrosclerotiorum, assembly GCA_014904845.1. Taxonomy (NCBI): domain Eukaryota; kingdom Fungi; phylum Ascomycota; class Leotiomycetes; order Helotiales; family Mollisiaceae; genus Acephala; species Acephala macrosclerotiorum. Next base: position 66,586 of record MU119217.1, read on the forward strand.
AGAAAGTGCTTTGTCGGGAAAGTTGAGTAACAGCCATCGGATCTCCCTGAGAAGTCTAGGAGAAGAGAATCTCGAAATTAATTGTATGGCTAGTGATGGGTTCTCGAACCATGCAGTTCTGACAAGACCAAGAATAGTAGCCTAGTACTGATTAGACATAATCCATTTAGGCGACAGAGATACTCGCCTCAGCAGGACCCTTCGGACCTGGAACTGTAGCATCTCGGGGCTCACTCAGCGGATAAAGCCATACAGTCAACCTCACAAGCTCACTGTCTATCAGCGCCTGAAGGAGGCTCTCCTTTTCCTGGAGCGACTTGATCAGTGCTGTCTGCTTTTCTCCGACCATTTGCACGTTTTTCAGGGCGTTAGCTACGTCCGCCAACAGACGCGTTTCGGCCTTCAACTGTAGTCGGTTGCCCCCAAAAGACCAACACGGGGCGAAAGAGAACCAACTGAGGGCCGCAGATAGAATTCGATCCTTCAAGGAGCATCTTGCACTAAAGCCTAGTCCAATGCTATGTTTAAGCACTTTCAACGCAAATAGGATGATCTGAAATCTGATCTCCCGGGCTAGTGGGTGACCAGTCGCGTGTTTGAGACCATCAAGGGTGACATCTAAGAGCCTCAAAAACACTTTCTCCGTGTTTGGACTTCCAAGGCGGGTAGCATTGAAATGGCTGCTAAGGAACTGCAAGAGCCGCGAGTGCGGTGCGAGAAGGTTGTGTGCTACCTGCTGTCGCTTCGACAATGTGGCTCTGTCACTCGGCGCAAATTCCTCTTTGATGTAGAACGGATCGGGGTGCCTAAGGTAATTAGAAGTGGTCACCATAGGCCAGATCAAAGACTTACAAGAATTTGCTGTTGAAGATTCCCTGCCTTTTTTGGACTGTAGATTCCCACTGTTGCGCAACCTCCATGAGGATACGTGATTCCATTCTCGGATTCTCGTTGATGACACCCAGCCAAAGAGAGATGCCTAGCTTAATGGATTGCTTTGTGAAGATAGAGAATGGAATGGCAACCAAATAATGCACAATCGCACACTCATCCTTCTTGGTTCGGCAGAGAAGAGCAGCTGCTCTCCTAAGTATATCTCGAAGCTCACTAATCGGGATATACTTATGCTGGGATGTACGAGCCTCTAGATGGGCAAGTACGGTGGTCGCATCTTCGTAGTCTGTGTCTCCCTTCGAGGCAATCGACTGGGGCCGGTGATCGAGGTGCACAAACTGCATCCATTCTGCATCGTGGTCTGGAAGCGCCTCGGCATAGCGATACTCCTGTCGAGTAGTATACTGAGCCACGAAGTCTGAAGCCGTGTTGATATTGGCATCTCCATGGCGATCAATCGCTGTGAGCCTCTGGTCAGTGCTTGGGATGGAGGCGCCCATTTCCGATGCGAACGATCGGCCAAGAGAGATGTGACCATAAGCTCCATCGTCGTCATACTCAGAAAGATATGTCTGGAGAAGACCTTTGACGTCCAGAGGCGCGAGATTGATAACAGAAGTAACCCATGCCTTAGCCCTTTTGTAGAGGCTGTTAAGGGTACGGCGGCGAAGCTCAAAATCGTCGGACAATTCGATAGAGACTTTCCCTCTGGTAGACACAAAAGTTGATTTCCATTCATATTCATCCGTTTCAGCCTCGAGACAGCTACTCCATAAAAGGGTTAGAAGCTCAAGTAATGCAAAGAGCGATGACTTTTGACATAATGCAGATGGTACATCACGGACAATCCTGTCCGCACAATTGACGGCCGCTTGTTGTACTCTTTCAATACGACAGCAACAACCGCTGAAGATTACAGCTAGTTGTTTCGCAACGTAAGGAGCCGAGAAGGTTCGATTTGCTCCTACCAGGGTCTTGCGAAGATAGGTATCCATTACGGCGTGCGTGACGGATTCCATACAGGCGCTCATGTCTCCCCTTCGCATACTAGGCTCCAAGAAATAGGTCAAGGCTTTAGTGCAATCGCCTGAATCGGCTCGCAGCGTTTCCACGAGATATGCTGCATGCAAGAAGATCACCTTGCGATAGCTCAAACCCCTGATTTCCGACGACCTTGAGGGCAACAGTGTAGTAAGCCGCTTCTTCTGAGTTGCTTCATGATCTGAGCTCATACCACGTCGAAGGACAGTATTTAGCTCGATATCACTTTCCACTTGCTCTCCTCGCTGCTCAGCCACCAAGGGCGGCGAATGAATTGCAATTAGGCGCATCTCGTTGAGATAGTGCTTGCCACGGTCTGTGTTGGTGCAAAAGCCGTGGACAACCATGTTGAACCAAGCATCTCGAATGAGGGATTGGGTATCTTCACTGATGTTTTCATCTGAGGCAAGATCATTGCTAGACATCAGCATAGCAAGTGGTTGCAGCAGCTGGCCAATCTCTCTGGCCGCGAGTTCAACATCAGCTTCTCGGGTATTCTGCGCTTGATGAACATCTCCTAGACTGATGATTGACTCCAGCAAATGTTCAAAGTAGATGTCGTACAATGGAGACTCTTTGCGGATGCTCGAAGACAGATAGTCACGACCTCTTAGAACCTAATACATGTCAACTCTCCAGAACACAAACTGGATCAAAATCTCTACGTACTGCCTGTAACAAGCCTTCGTTGCTATGAGCCACTCCTTCATGGCAGATCCGGGAATAGAGCTTGAGCAAAGAGCGAAACTCAACTGCACCTCCAGTCAGGGCTAGCCTCGTCGCTTCGGCCACTATTCGAGCATCTATCGTCCGATTGACTTTGTCAATCTTCTGAAGTAGCATCGATTGAGCCAAAGCGGTGATCTTAGGGTCATTGCAAGCAATCGCAATACCACAAATAGCAAGAACAACATTCCCATATACTACCGACGTCTCTTCATCGCCACTGATGACCAGTGATATTGAGCTGCCATTAGACTGCTTTCCGTCGTAGAGCTTGGAGTTCACGCTGCCATCCAGGCCCATGTCCGCGGTGGATCCGTTCGTGAGCGTCCTCTCCGAGCCAGAACTCAAAACGTTTCCAAGGGTATACAAAGTCGTAATGACGGCATCTTGGGACAAGATTTGCAGCACGAAAGCCAAGGAATTCGATGCTACAGAAATTATCTGACCCCGAGAACCACCTTGGACGATGAAGCGGGGTAAGAGCCTACTGACATTCGGAGCAAAACTTGGTGATAGCTTGCATATCAAAGCCATCGACCGGAGCACAACACTAGCAAGAGCCTCATCAGCCATTTGCACTGGATCTGCAAGAGCCTCCTCTAGCCAAGCCATTAAAGTATCAGGATCAGCTGCATCTTCGTTGAGCATAGTACAGTTGAGGTAACTTGTCAAAGCACCAGCTTTGACTGAGAAAGCCAGTCGCTGTTGCCAAGCTGATCCAAGACGGAGATAATCAGCGCCATCTTCAAGGAGACTCATTTCGTCTTCAGCAAGCTCGGCCATCGTCTCAATAGTCGTGAAATCTACTTCTCCTGTGTGAGGTGATCCGGGTCTAGAGATTCCAATTCCAGACAGATGGAGGTCCAAGATATCACTGCCTCTGAGCACTTCGATGTCAGCTACTAAGAGTGAGGAGCCTGCAACCAATAGCCACATGAAGCTTCTTTGGAGTAGCATAGCTCCAAGAGGGCGTCCTATGGCCGAGTAATGGCGCACATATCGTTTCCACTCTTTCAAATGATTATTTTGCAGATGAGAATTGCGAACGGTAGAGAAAGCGGTCTCAACAGCCACCAAGTACTCTTCTGACAAGATGGCCTTCACATGTTTGATCAAGTTGAGTCTCTCCGGAGCAGTCCAGAAATTGGCATATGTTGCAGCTGCATCGAGGAAACCCAATATTGAAATAGTAATTGTTGCCAGGTGAAGAGCGTCCTCCAGTTCGTTTACGCTACCCTCGAAATTCGCCCCTTGGGCCGAGGATGCCTTCCTTGTCGCATCCAGGCAATTCTGAAGATATGCCCAGATTTTGTCCGAGACGGTTTCTCGTAGAAAGTCATGATGTATCCCCAATGACAATAAAGCAGTCGTGAGATTGTAGGATAGAGCTTCGATAGGGCATGGTTCGATTTCGCGGAAGAACGGAGATGGCACAAAAGGCTGTTCGTGAGCTTCCAGGATATATGGAGATAACTGCTCAGCCAGTCTCCTTGCGCTGTTGCTCTCCTGAAGTAGAGGTGCAGCTTTACAGAGAGCTAAAAGGACCTCAAACTCCTTGATGTTCTAATCTCCTGATCAGTATTCGTCCAAACTTGAGAGATCATCCTCTATCGTACCATAGGCGAACGTGTCGGTCTAGTGCTCGCAGATGCATATCCATTCGCTTTGCCATTGGACTTATTGCCATAACTTGGGCAGCCTCTCGAAAGTCGGTCGAGATCAGAGCCATCGAAAGCCGTCGTGGATGACGTCGCGGACAGCGCAGCAATCTTTTGGAGTGCCTTTCGGCGGATATTTCTCGAGAGACTATGAACTGTTAGCAGTTGAAATTTCAGAATTTCAAACATGGACTTACCTATCCATAGTTGTCCCTAGATCATTAAATCCTTTGTCACGTTCCTGAATATTGACAAAGGTTTCGGACGTGAAGCTTACCCCTGTCGAAAATCAGCGCTAAATCCGAGATTGAGGCTGCAAGGACGCGTGAACCTTCACAGCTATCGCGAGCCAGACGACCTTCAACTTCAAAGTCTACCAAACCACCTCTTCAACTCCAGCCGTAACCCAATACTCCTCCCCAAAGCCGAAGCAAAGATGTCTGCGATGTTCAGTCAGAACCCGCTGATGAACGGCCCAAATTACTCCTTCAACCAAGCTCCATCGACAACCTCTGGTGGTCACAAGCAGCACGGTTTCTACCCGTACGCAGAGCCCTTAGAGCTTCAAGCTTCTACACACGAATACTGATTCTCTATCTAGCTACACCGACAACGGCGGCTCGACTCTCGCGATCTCAGGTACCGACTTCACCATCGTTGCAGGCGACACGAGATCAACATCGGGCTACAACATCAACACCCGCTACGCACCCAAAGTCTTCAAGATCGGCGGAACAACGGACTCCCAAGATGACGCCACACTTGTGTTATCAGTCGTCGGATTCGCCGCAGATGGACACGCACTGAAGGAGCGCCTGGACGCTATCGTCAAGATGTACAGATACCAACACGGCAAGCCAATGAGCGTCAAGGCCTGTGCGCAGCGATTATCAACAATCCTGTACGGCAAGCGATTTTTCCCATACTACGTCACTGCAATTCTTGGAGGCCTAGATGAGGAGGGCAAGGGTGCGGTCTACTCGTATGATCCAGTTGGCAGCTACGAGCGAGAGCAATGCAGAGCGGCTGGTGCGGCGGCGAGCTTGATCATGCCATTCTTGGATAATCAAGTCAACTTCAAGAATCAGTACATACCGGACAGTGGAGTGGGTCATGCGTTGGCGGAGAGAGAGAAGATCCCATTACCAAGAAATGAGGTCGAGGATTTGGTGAAGGATGCTTTTGACAGTGCGGTTGAGAGACATATTGAGGTTGGAGATGGGCTATTGATGATGATTATCACGAAGGACGGTATCGAGGAGATCTACAAGCCACTCAAGAAGGATTAGATGGGGGGAGCTTGAGGTCGATGCCATGTTTGTACCACTAGAGATGAATTCGAGCGAGCACTTTGCTTGATGAAGGTCGTGATCCTGTTGCTTTGATTCGAGAGATGAGCGTGTGCTGCATTAAAGGTGCTGCCGATACCATAAAAGTAGCAGGTTTGAGCCGCTCAGCGAGGGACCCCTGGGGGAGAGAATGGGGTGTCCTCAAGGGCCTTGACGGATGCTTGATCTGTGTGTTGGATACTGCTGAGAACTAAGAAAGTGCCCAGAGGTCAATATGCAAGCCGATGTGAAGGTTTCAGAAACGGTAATGGGAGCACGAGACCAGGAAGAATGTAATCACAAGAGCCAGTTCTCATACTTGATGTGATCTCGAAACTGCTTTCAAGAGACCTATGGCATTCTCGAGGAGGAAGCGCTCAAGATCATGTCAGAAGAATTTAGAGTGCCTTTGATGGTTGTATGCGATTGTTTCCGGGGCGCCTACCATTCAAGACTCAGTTGTGCATTTCAAAGGTACTGTTCTCCACTTCAAGGTTTAAACAACATACCGGTATCTTGTACTTCGTCTCATTTTGATCCATATGGAATGCTCTCCAAGCTTCTCTCCACTCCCCAACGAACCAAGGAGTATCTACCAAGATCGTCTTGATATGCTTCAAACATTCACAAAACTTCATATCTTCCATCGCAAGTTACTCATATCCCGCCATCCAGCTCCACAAACCCTCACAATCATAAATATCGCTCTTCCATCTTCCATCCATCGTATCACCACCAATCCCATCCAATCCAACACATTCGGCTCCCCCATCCAATCAGCCCTCACCCCCTTTTCCCAAGCTCTTCATCACGTGATCTCTCGCTCGCTCGTCCCATTTCCCAGGAACGCACGGTACATCCCACAAACACAGCCAAACCTCAAACCATCCAAAATTTTCAGGACGCTTTAAGATCTCTCCAAGCTCTCATACCGAGTAGTAAGATCGAGATCTGCTTAAGCCTTGAAAGGAAAAGAAGAATTGGACACTAGAATTCGCCTCCCGTCACCACATGCAGGACCCCTGTTTGGTCGATCAAGGCAGTGGCGAAATTTCCCGACCACAATCCTTTTTTTTTTTTTTTTAGAACTGAGGCTGTGAGATAGAGGACTGGTGACCTCTAGTGATGATGGTAAAGGCTGAGGATTTCAAGGTTTGGTGGTTTGGTGATGGAGTTGGCTGAAAAGTTGGGGGAAAGGATATGACGCTTACGGTGTAGCTTTGGGATTTGGTGGTGTTTAACAGGGAAAGAAATTTGGGACGGTGGGAAGATGGGTAAACCCTGTGTGAGGATTGCAGTCTGTTTTCTCTGTAAAAAAAGGGCTCAAGTCAAGCTTTTCGCGGGAAGTGAAGGTGTGGCTGGTTAGTGCTGGTCAGAACCATACATGTGCTGTGGCTTTGTTGTGATGTTGGGGATCCGAGGTCTGGCTAGAAAGGACCCTTGGATGATGGTTGTAATCGGTGCTTTATGTTGAAATATTGAAGATGTACTTCAGGGATGTCGTGGCCAAGTGATAGTAAGGGGTCTCGTCGCGAGGCCGCAGTGAAGCGGCCCAAGAACTGATCTCCCACTCGTTTACATACGGACTCCGGAGAAAACATGGTCGAAAGACCTGCGTGTCGTCACGGTCTACGGAATAATCTAACTGTTCTTTGCTTTTGCTTATTATTGAGAAGAGATTGCTCGCAGGGTCTTGAAGAAAGACAGGTAGCGCTGTAATGGCATTCTCGAAACAGCATGTACGTGGAGATGGGGTATTTAGGACATTCGCGAGGGGGGGTTTTGAGCGAATCAGAGAGCCTACCGAGGACGATACACTACAATCTGTGTCTAGGGACCTCGTTCTAGACTTTCATCGGCCCATGGCATCGGCGATCCAGCTAGCTGCATCGCGAACTCGCATCGAAGAAGCAGCATTCGTGATCAAGGCCATCGCATATTGGAGCGTACATACTCGGCAGGGCCACTGCAATGACGCTGTATACTCTGTCGAAGTAGTCATGATCTCCAGCTCCCAATAGAACAATAGATAGACGTCACGGCACAGGCATGTGAAGCTGAAATGTCGGCATCCCGCCATTTTAGCCGCTGGACCCTTCAAGCAGGAGTTTACAAGAATGGATCCAATGGGTGTGGACCCTGAAAATGATTTGTTGGAAAAATCAAACATTATGCAGTCGACATCAAAACAATGACACATAATACTGTCAAGATTCCAACCCTGCTGCTACAATGGCTCTCAAGACGGGTCAGACACTGCTTGGCAGGTTAACGTTGAGAGATTGGACTGCGTCCAGAGCAGAATGGAGAGGTCATTGAATTTCAGGGTACTGTACAGTAGCAGCTCCGCTATTCCGTAGCAGAAATGCTGCTCAATCAGTAGTGTGTCGTGTGCCTCCTTGTAGATTCACAAAGCTTGATTGATCGCACACTTGGTATTGGGTAGCTCTTATCATTATCTGATCAATCACTTGGTCTTCAAAATTCGTGGGAAGGATCACAGTATGATACCGTTGTCAGTGCATCAAATACACGAGGTATATGGTCCGATGCCGCCTGTGTGTCATGCATATGGGCTCATTCGGCACTACTAACCTGTTCCTGCCAAATGAACGCTGCCGTACGATGATTCCTTTTGAGCGGCTCTCTCAATGTCCATTGGCGAAAGATAGGAGGACTCGTACCATATGCCTGCTCTGCTGCCAGCTGGCGTCTACGAGAGCCAGAGATGCTCGTGAGTTAGGGTATTTACGGCTTCACATAGTCACCTGGACCTGTATCCCTCTTCCGAACTAGCCAAGGAATTCTTCATTGATTTAGTTGCAGAATTGGCGACATAGATGCAGGCAGAAGAGCCAAATACACGAGATCAACCAGAATCAGACTTAAAGCCAGCGAACAAGCGTGCAAGAGATTTACAGGAGATACCATCTGCAGGCGTATGTCGTTCTTGACGAACAATTGGTCAATTGGGTTGGGGGTGCAATCAATGAAATCCAACTCAGAAGAAATAGAGCGAGCACCCTTCATATGTGTCAAAAAAGACTCGCTTGAGTCTGCAAGCAAGTCGACACTGAGTCCGTTGACTAGCCACAATTCAATTCCTGGGCTCAAGCTTACCCAAAGAAACCCACGGCGGGCTCTGCCATGCAGTGACACCCATAGAATAGATAGGTATGTAATATTGACCAATCGTACAAATTGCGAAGCTCACAGCCTGTCGAAGGTAGTTGATAGTGCTGGGCTTGCTTGTGAGCCCATGAGTTGGGAAGTGCAGTAAAAGCGGCACTGGGTGGCAAGCCCGGTCGATATTCTCGTCGTTTGCTCGTTGTTGTAGAGTCAGAGGACTGGGCGGATGGGAAGATCCCGTTCTCCTCAGCCGACTGAGAATCTGTGAATGACGGCAGGCATAGGACGCTCCGTGGCAATTGCCTAAGTTTTCAAAGCGAATTGCTCGGAGTACGCGTTGGTCACGTTTGACGTCGATGAAGCCCTTGATGATCTATGCTTGATAGGGCTGAACGAGTGATGATCCTCTCAGCATCAGGGGTCTTCTGGGGCCTTCACAGCCCAATGTGGCGTTAAACCTTTCCATCCAGACGACTGTGGATCTAGCAGGTGCTTGCTTATCGATGAATCCAGAGATGTGTTGTGCGGCGTGCCGGGAAGCGTGGATGCTGCGATCTTCACTTTCCTGGCTGAAATCCGCTGCGCGAGGCCTGGTCGTCGGCTTTGTTGCTATTATTCAGAAAGGAAACCCTCGCGGATTGTCCTACGGCCGATTATTCTACTAGAATATCCTCAGTCTGACTTCTTGAGAAGCGCACCGTTAAGAAAGGTGCAGTCGCCACTGGACTTTTCAGAAGCAAGCCACGCTACCCTAAGGTTAGTCCGTCCGCTTGGAGACCCTGATTTCTCCAGGCATTTATGATGATGCTCAACAGCTCATTATTATGATTCGGGTTTATCATTTTGGAAGATTGTCGTCCAGGATAGAGAAAATCTACGGGTTGTATGATCTCAGTTAGCGTCTCTATTTTTTGCCTCTTCCTTTTGTGAGACGTATCAAGCTCGGTCCGAGTGGGCGGTGCATGCTCTAGGAGCCGCAAGTGTTCCCCGATTCAGTGATCTTGGGTCAAACCCGCGAAGCTTGCTATGAAGCTTCCAGAAAATGAGATTGATGGTAAAGAGATTTGTGTTTATCGGCATATCTAGTTCATGTGGCCATCCAGAGAGAAAATGCTCGATTTCCGCGGGGCTGATCGAGAAATCATCATCCTCAATTCCACTTACGCAACGGATTTTGATGGATCAGCGTCCGCTCAAGGCACCTAACTATGCATGCTCACTCCTTATAAATTGGTTGTAGAAGGATGTAGACTCTTGTTGGCCTCATAAGACGTCCCGATCCCAGAGCTCGTAGTGAGGAGGTTTGGCTGTCCTTTCGATCAACGTGATGGCATCTCCTGACATTTCTTGAATCTGGTGGAATGGCCGGGCCGCGGAACGGGAGTTATGGAGGTATGGAGCTGGACGGAAAGCATGGCGTCGTCGAAAAAAGGATATGGAGTAGCTAGAGATATGCAACAGTCAAGTCAAGCCACATACGTGAACATCAGACAGCCCTGTTCGCTAACGAGTCAGCATTTTTCCATGTGTTGTTTTGGAAGGTACTGTTTCCTCTCGTCTCCCAAATGTGCTTGGACCGGACAATCCTCCGATCTCCTGTGACTAACCTGCGGGTGGGTGGGATGCAGTCGATATCCAGGAGTTCGCAAGGGATGTTCGAAGCAAGATGATGAAGTTTGTGTAACCGTACCGCATCCACCTCGAATTTCGAGCTCGAACGCCACACTTCCTCAGAAAGAGCCCAGTCCAGAACGGCGAGCCACCAGTGTTTGGGGCTCGCTAAGGGCCGGTGCAGCGCTTTTGCCACCGCCGCTGCCATGCCTCACAGCGCACTGCCACTTTGCTCCCTGGGAAAGCAAGGTGCACTAACTTCACAAGAGCATCAACAGCGCCAAACAGCGCCAGAAGTCCCCGAGCTTCCTTGTCTAGGGGCCCACCAAGCCATCGAATTTCTCAAATTCCCATCCTTTCTTCCAGCTAAAAGCAGCCTCGCTGCCGACATTTCCATGCAGACCCGTAAAATGGCCACCCGGCACCAGCGCCATGCTCGCCATGCCCCAGGCTCTGCACGTCAGTCCAGGCACTTGGCTTGCTCTTGCATTTGCACTTGTCTCGTCTGGCCCAAATGCTCGGCGTGGCCCTGGAGTGGGCGTGTAGAGATTCCGACCAGCTAGTTGTTTGCAGGCGAGGAAAACCCTAAGCTGCTCCACGTTGGTGGAGCATAAGGTCTTCCGAGATCGAACTGCGAGTCTCCTGCTGCCATTTCCTAATATTCTCTCAGGTGTTGTCAGAACTGATGGGCCATACGGTTCATACGACATAAATCCTTACATGCAAATCCTTACATGCAAATCCTTACATGCAAATCCTTACATGCAAATCCTTACATGCAAATCCTGCTTCGTCATTTGACGGTTGTTCCTGGCGATCGCTTCCTTCTCTCCTCTTCCTCGCGCCTCCCGAGAAAACGGCCCCAGAAGGTCTTTTATAAGCTTCCCATTTCCCTTTCTACCTTTCCAGCCTGTGTGAATGGTCATCTCCTGACCTTGTCTAGCCTTTTTCTTTTTATACGCACAATAGCCGTCAATTCTGATCTACAAGCTGCAGGCCTTCGCAGCATAGGTTCGCACGTTCTATCTCCCGTCTCCTCGTAAGTACCCAATCAATTGAAGTATAACCTCTCTGACTGGAGGCAAGAGAGGCACTGACAGACAGGGCTCTTCGTTAGAGCCCTCAGAAGACTTCGCAGCGCGTCTTCTTCCGATTTCTGCCAGATCTTCCTTCGACGCTTTTGTCGAAGCAACGTCCCCTCTTGTCATTGTTGATCGTCGGTCATTACAATAATTGTCCTCGCACACGATTCTTCTGTTTCCACATTGGATAATTCTCAGAGCCGTCCTGCATCCACGCCATACCAAGCTATCGGCCTTTGTCTGCGCCTCCCCCACAACCAACCGTCCTTCTATTAATCTTTCAAATAGCTGCCGTGAGGCTTATTTCTGGCCTACGGATTGTCAGTGTTCCGAGTAAAGATTGCCACTTCCAGATACTGAGGTTATCGCACCGCTGGACATAAATTAACCTTCTTAAAGAGACCAGAAAGTGTTCGTTTGAAGGTACTATGTCCCACTCTCTTCAACATGCCCCTTTTTAGATGAGTCGTTGGCTGAGGCCTTTGACACGCACTCCTATATATATATTTTTATATACCTCAGTAACTTAGAGGAATGTGTCTTTCACACTGCGGTCAAGCAGTTACACAAGAGTGCTAACATGGTTTTTCTTTGGGTACAGGTTTGGGGTCCACTCCCTACAATCTACGAAGGCTTCATGACAGACACACCAGCTAGATCGCAGCCAGACGGCAATTTGCCGGATAGCTCGCAAGGTTCAAGACAGAATGTCCCACAACTATCGACGTCGATTTCCTATGGTGGAAGCGAAGTGAGAAGAGGCTATCCCGGAGTTTCACAGTCGAACACATCTCAAGGAAACTTTCCCACAGTTCCATCATTCCCTCAACCGCAGAATCCATCGCCTGGACGACAAGACTCCTTCAGTATGACCTCTCTTGGTTCTGCCCTTCCTGAAATATTCCAAGGTTACAGCAACATGCCTTCACAAAGGTACCATGTCAGCCATTCAACCTCCCCACCTCACTACCATCAACCGAATGCACAATTTGTAGTACCAGCGGGCATGACATCTCCATCAGGATCAATGCTATACAACATTCAATACCAACCTCAGCACCAAGGCATGTATGCGCCAGCCAATCTTGGGGCTGGTGCTGTAATGGGCAGTCAATTTTATCAAAGCCAGCCTTATATGAATCCATCACAGCAATCCGGATCATCCTTCTACGTGCAGCCTAGCCAATATGGAGTACAGAACCAAATGTTTGCGAGCAACGCTTCTACTGGGCAATATGGAGTGAGAGCAGGATTTGGGGTTGATACTCGACTTGCAAATCAACAACGTGGATCGGAATATCTTGGTGGGACTTCGGGTGGCAGTAATTCTGGTAGGGCTGGCAGTATTGGTAAGTCGATATATCGCATGGCCTTGAATGGTATTCTGGCATCTTTTAACCGTTTCTAACGAGCTATATAGCGTCTAGCAGTGGCCAGTCATCTGTCGTTCGAGGTCCTCCCCGAAAACCTCGTCAGAGTGGTATGTACATTATCTTTACTCTCATCCGGTTTCTAACCCCGAGACTGACACTTGCTCAGGACATGCGATATGGATAGGAAATCTACCTCCTCATACAGACTTGATGAGCTTGGTTCTTCACGTATGCAAGGAAACTTCTGGGCTCGAGTCGCTGTTCTTGATATCGAAAAGTAACTGCGCGTTTGCCAATTTCAAGGACGAGGAGTGTTGTGCAGCCGCCCAAGTTAAGATACATGACTCTAGATTTCAGACTGTGAGATTAGTCAGTCGATTACGTCGAAGTTCTGTTGGAGCTGGTGCAGGCGCGTCCGTTCCTACAGGACCAGCAGCTCTTTCACCACCTTCAAACCTACCAGTCGCTGAAACCCTTTCGCCTGAGACGGAGACAAAGTCTCAAGAAGCTGTTGAAGTAGAGGAAATTCCGAGTCATGTTGATGAGGCTAAACCAACAGATAAATTCTTCGTTGTGAAAAGCCTCACCGTTGAAGACCTAGAGCTGAGCGTTCGAAATGGTATCTGGGCAACTCAGTCTCACAACGAAGAGACTCTCAATAAAGCATTCAAGGTAAGCGCGCGGCATAGCGTACATCTCGTCATACTGACACTTGCCCAAGGATGCGGAAAACGTGTATCTCATCTTCTCCGCCAACAAATCTGGCGAATATTTTGGCTATGCTAAGATGATTTCCGAGATTAACAATGACCCAGCCGCCGCCATCGAATTCGCACCAAAAGCCCAGACTGTTGATGACCCCGAGCTTCCAAAAGCCATACCGACACCTGCGACAGAATTTGCACCAAAGGGTAGAATCATTGATGACTCTGCTCGAGGCACAATATTTTGGGAAGTGGAGAGAGACGAAGATAGGTCAGAAGACGACGACGAGACGCACAGTAACCCGAGTGATCAGGATCCCGAGCCTCTAAAAAGCAAGGCTTGGGGCAAGCCATTCAAAGTCGAATGGATTTCTACTACTCGACTCCCTTTCTACAGAACTAGAGGTCTACGAAACCCATGGAACTCGAACCGAGAGGTCAAGATTGCCCGGGATGGCACTGAGCTGGAGACATCTGTTGGGCGAAGACTTATCGGCTTATTTCACCGATTGCCAAGTCCAGTTGCTCCTCAGCTTCCAATCATGACCGCTTATCCACAAATGCAATATCCATGATTGTCAGCCCAAGCGCGCAGTTTCTCGAGCGACATTTCTCTATACATACGACAATTCATTGCCACCGTGGCTACAAAGTGGCCGATACATTGCTGGTCATTGCATTAGGGCCCAGTATTCTCTTCTTGGGTAGTTCTAAAGAACAATACCACATAGGTAATGATTCACGATGGAAAGAGCTGCATGAGTCACGATTTACAATGTGTAGAGGATTTGATGCTGCATTTAAATGGGAGCAAGTCATAGCCGAAATATACAGTTTTTGAGGCCTGCTGGTCTCCTTACTGGGAGTGTTGTCAATACGCTTTCGGGTTTGCAAAAGCCAGGACAAGGTGTAGAATCTTCAAGGAACTTTCATTGTCGAGATTACAAGGTACAAGAACTTAATCTACCCATCCACGTTTCAAAATTTGTTTTAGATAATCACGCATTCGTAAGAGCGGCAGACATAGGGAAGTGTTGAATTTCTGATGAGGTGCCGAAGAAAAATTTCTCTCAACGTTTTGCCACCAGGTACTATCATTATTCGGGACTTGGTATTGGCATGGAGCCTCTAGATAACATTGGTGGCGAAATAGGTAGGCTGTCACGGGTGGACTGCATATCAAACACGGTATCACATCTTAGTTAGCCACGCATGCATCTAGGAGTAAGCCAGCGTCGATCCCTCAAATCGGATGACCACATACTATGGTACTCGGGGCAACAGTTGTGCCAAGCCTTCTAGAGATTTCCTCGATTGCAAGGGATGATTCTCCAATAATATTTCTTGATTCCGTGGATGATTACTTATTTTAGTCAAGTTCTGTGAAAAGAATCGACCCCTGGTTTTACAACTGATACCCCGGAGACGAAGTAAACGTTCGTCAGAGAACTCAATTAAGCCACAGCGGTAGTTCCAACGGCCACCGAGGTCCAATTACAAATGCATCTCACGGATGAGCGCTGCCGGAACTACCCAAATCTGTTCACAATTCTGCTCCAAGTACTACCTAGTTGCTCAACCCTGTGTCTGAAAGATCTGCAAATCGGTGATTCAATGGCCAGTAATCGGCCAACGATCAGATAGTGGCACTTTCACATGCTTTTAAGTTTTAAAGGAGTGTGCAGAGCAAAAACGGTTTGAGGTGATGTTGAATTAAATATACTGTGGCTGTGCGTCATGGGTTAGCCACAAGCTTGGCACGCTTAGATGTTCTCGGAACGGTTGGACATTCTGGGGCGGGACTTGCCCGGCCTGCGCCTACGTCTCTTCTCGACCATCTAAGTACATGAACAGAATTTCATGATCATGCTATGCATCTTACTTCGAGAAGGCTGTCAGCTGCAAGCTGTTTGCCTATTTGCTGTCAGTTTCAGAAATTCCATAAACGTGTCTCTTGAAGTTCTTTATTGGTTCGTGGCCCATCGAAATTTCTAGCTACCCCGCGCGCATTCTCAGGTGATGGCCCCTCCTTTCCGTGATTGTCGAGTTTCTTTCGTGTTCACTCTTATTCGCTTTCGTCAAAGTTACTTTCGCGATCATGCCAGAACTTTCTGCGTGGTATGATCCCGAATATGCCGGCAACCAATGGAAATTTGGACTCGAATATATAAACACATGTTGTATCCTCAAGAGACACCCTTCTCTTCATCAGCAATACAGATACAATCTTCTTCATGAGATCATATCGAGCACTCTCAAGACTACCAGTAACTCAAAGCAAACGAATTCTATTCAAACCCCTTTCAACACCTCGACGCAACATGTCTTTCTACAACTTCCCCGGATTCACCTCTCCCGCCGACACCTCCTTCCACCCACTCTTCCGTCTTCTTGATGACTTTGACAACTATTCTCAAGGCAACATTAGTCGACGCAACCACCGCAGCCAAATAAAGACCTTCAACCCCAAGTTTGACGTCAAGGAGGTCGGCTCCAACTACGAACTCCACGGCGAACTCCCAGGCGTCGATCAAAAGGATATTGAGATCGAGTTTACCGACGACCACACCCTGACCATCAAGGGCCACAGTGAGCGCTCTTACCAATCTGGCACTCCACCAGCTGGATTCGTCGAAGGTCCAACTGCCGCTGGCGCTCTTCCCGCTGCTGAGAACGGTCACGATGCCCACAAGGCTACCGTCGAGACTGTCCCTGACGAAAGTGATACTGTCGCTACCAAGGAGAGCACCGCCACCGAAGTCGCCAAGAAGGACCCTGAACAACCAAAGGAGCCTCAAACCAAGTATTGGGTTTCTGAGCGCAGTATCGGCGAGTTCTCGAGAACCTTCTCCTTCCCGGTTCGTGTCGACACGGATGCTGTTCAAGCTTCGATGAAGAATGGTATCCTTTCCATTATTGTTCCGAAGGCTCAGAAGAAGGAGACCCGCAAGATCAATATCAACTAAATACCACCGCCGCTCTCCGATCTTCGAGGTCGACGCACACTCAACTTTGAATCGATCGGTATGAACTTACGACTTGATGGATGGAATTGCCTGGAGTTTTGCTTTGACTTCTTTGCATGGATTTGATTGATGGATGGCATTTGCAGCGATGGATCTGGTGCTTTGCAGGGAGTGAAGGAAAAAGTTGCTTCAGCTTGGAGTTGGGTGCTATGCACTTGATTCGGCTTCGGAGGGATAATGAGAGGATAATAATTCCAAACGCTCCTTCTTTCTGCTTTGTATCGTAGGGCAATTAAAGGATAAACATCAAATGAAACTTTCTGCTTCATGAAAGAATTGTGGTACCGTGATATGATGTGTGAGAGTGACTGAAAGTGGACACGGGTAATGTACTTCTTAACTCGTGCAGACTTCGGCGATAATGTTCGGAGCAACTTCAAGTAAAGTATCAACCTTTATCATCTTGCATGCGACGACGTGAATAAACAAAGCCTCAAGTGCTTCCTGTACAGAACCAATTCTGGCTCACCCCTTGGGAAGTTCATGAAGCGTTCTTATCTGGGAGTAGCATTCTGGTGTGGGGGCCATCATCCAGAACCATACAACCCAAATTTCTCCGGCATGTCCCAGACTCCTAGACAAACACAGCTCAAAGTGAAATAAGAAACATGCACTCTAAAACTGTTCACTCTTCTGCTGATATCCACTTGAAGTGCAAAGAATTTGAAAAGCGCCGAATTGCAATTTTGAGAGTCCAACACTTTGATAGACTCTCACTGAGTCGCTCTTTTGACGGTCTAATGTCCCAGGATCTCTGGCACACTATAATGATTACAACTCAGGTAAGGCCAGAAAAGAACTGGAGTAAGCGACAACAGCTAGCTCTCTCGATTTTACTAAAGTGCCTTGAGGACTTCTTCCCATGACAAATTCTCGCAAACTCCGTATCAAAATCCAAAGCTTTTCATGATATCCCATGCATGTCCACCAACGCCATCCAATGCAAATTTCTCCCCTGTTAGACATAGACCTCGTGCTCAGAACCTCTCCTTCATTCTCGCAGCTACTGTTCTTAGATTCCCGTACACCTTTCCTGGTGGACTTCCTAGGATTAAGCTGACGATTGCTTCTCTTGCGATGTGGATGTTCTTGAATCCTCCGAGGATGTGGATTTTTGAATCGGCCAGAACCACGCGAGTTCTTGAGGCATTCTCTATGGCGAACTTCGTCTTCCCGTCTTTGCCAGCAATTCGTCCGATAGCGCGACCCAGATCTGCTCAACACATTAGCACTGTAAGAAGCCAACATTTGAGTTGGGAGCTCCGGAGCTAGGAGTTATCTTGGGAGCTGAGATATGCAATGAACGGACGCGATTCATTTGCATGCAGGCTCCTGAGACAACTCCCACCTCCAGAGCTCACATGCAAGAAAACAGTAATTTAGTACGGGAAAAAGACGTACGCTCTCCCTGAAGGGTCTTCACGTCCTTGATTTCGAAGGTCTCGATGTAGAGGTCGTCTAATCGAAGGAGGGCTATCGCATCATCGACTACGACTTTGCATTAGTGAGTGAAAGAATATAGGACCAAGACTTCGTGAGGCTCTTGGCTTTAAAAGTGGAGTATACCGTCGAATCCCAACGAGAACGCCTTAACAAAATCTTCGCCTTTCTGAAGCGCTCCTGGGTCGGTTGTCTTTTTGTGATTTCGTAGTTCGACGCATTTGCTCTTGACGTTCATTCGGACCTGTAGCTTCAAATGCTCCACAAGTGGCGGGTACCTATTTCCCTTTAGTTTTTGTCCCTTCTCTCCTCTCCTTGTTCATCGATCTTACATCTTAGGCCATGCCGCCTTCAACGGAGAGACTCGGTGCGGTGGTATAGGGACCTTTCTGCTCTCGACTTTGAAGTCGGTCTCCTGGTATATGTGAGGATGCAATCTAAATTTATGCTTAGGCAGAAGGACGTACATGTTGCTTTGCTGGCGCAAATCTAGGTCTGCCCTCCTCGTCCACTGTCATCTCTGTGTCGCCCTCCACCGGCTGGACTGCTCCTGCTTCTATTGGCATCTCGCTGGGCGCATCGAGCAGCAATTCATCATCTTCATCTGAAATTCTGTTAGAAAGCTGCATGTATGCGGAAAATTCCCGAGCATACCTTCTCTTGGCAACGGCACGCTGGCAGCATCGGCGAGCTCTTCTGGCTTCCGCAGCAGGGCAGTTGGTGCTGGCATTTTGGAGTCTCCGTTGTGTTCTTGAAATAGGACGTCTTCTGTCGGTGGGGTTAAATATTTCCAATCGCTAGATTTGTGCACGATAAGAACGCCAGAAAAGTATAGAGTCCGTGCACTTAGCGCGTCAGCCTTTCCGCGTCGATCCAAAGTCTCGATTTTCTCCAGCCTCCGAAGCGTCATCGCACTATTTTCTCCTCTCTTGCACTTTGCTATTGCAAATGTTGGTTGCGACTTCAACAGTCTGCTGACGTCCACAATGATTTGGAGAGCATGTCTTCAGTCATAAAGAAGAGATTATGGTCCCAGATATGGGATCCAGCATGGCAATTTACACGCTTTGATCGAGTTCCGAGAACCTCATTTTCCAAAGCAACTTTTGCAAATCCTTCAAGACAGTTTTCTTGGAGCAGACCCAGGTTGCAGTCTCAATCCCCCAGGAGTAACAATGTCAAGAAAAGTTTTGCTTCGTGCGGCCTTCTTTTCTTCGAATTAAGTCCGACAACAACGACTGCGACATCCACAATCACCTCCTGTACCACGACTGCAGAAAAGACTTTATATACCTCTGCAACATTACCTCGGCCGTCAATATCATCTTTGGCACAGCAATCATGGCGAAGGAGCATTCATTCAAGCGGCGGGAGGAGGCAAAGGGGTAATGCGAGGAGGAATAAGAGTTCTACATCCAGTGGACAGAATGGTTCAAGAAAGTCTCAGAATGGAGATGCTGCTCCGAAGTCTACGCCTACGGCGAAAAACCCAGAACCTAAAACTCCTGAGTCTCCTAGCAATTATCTGCACCTTCCTCATCTTCCGCACATGCCTAAGATGCCCCATCGACCGACAAAAGAAGAGCTTCTAGCAGCCGCAACTGGTTTCTGGTCGCGGTTAAAAGTTCGCTTCAAGTGGTTCTCTATACGAAGTGTACGACCTTGGAATGTGGATGATTGGAGTGCATTTGTGTCGTGGTTTGTGCTTGGAAATATAGTCTGGATCTTGGTTGGAACTACGACATTCTTTTCGCTTGTCATATTCTCCATTAATACGGTCGTTGCACAAGGTACGCTCACTGTATGAATGTCGATTCGAGTTGTTAACATGTTCTGTAGAAACGCTAGCAAGATGGGTCGGAGATTATCTTACACATTCAGCAGGAGTCAAAGTCGTTTTTGAATCTGCAATCGTACCAAAGTGGAAAGATGGAGTGATCACATTTCACAACGTATTTGTTTCTAGAAGACCCGGTCAGGGCAAGACCAAAGTCAGCAAAGGATCGTCAGTTTCGGCCGCCGCTGCTGCTGCAGCAGAGAGGCAAGCCGAGTTAGTGGGCAGGAAAGAAGCAGAGGAGGAGGAGGAGGAAGAGGATACGAATTATACCCAGTTCGACTTGACTATTGGCACCGTCAACGTCACGCTTTCATTCGTCAAGTGGTGGAATGGGAAAGGACTTCTGAGAGATGTGGAAGTCAAAGGTGTTCGAGGGGTTGTGGACCGAACTTCTGTCAATTGGGGAGATACATATGTTGATCCGAGAACATATAAGCATACACACCATGCGGGAGATTTCGAGATTGATTCATTCAAGATGGAGGACTTGTTAATCACGGTTCACCAACCGAAGGGCTTCCGGCCGTTTTCAGTGAGCATCTTCAACTGCGAGTTGCCCCAATTGCGGAAACAGTGGTTATTCTATGATTTTTTATCGGCAAACAACATGTCAGGGGCATTTGATGGGTCTCTATTCACAATTCACCCTCGACAAATGCATGGCTTCGCAGGAGCCCGCCATGACGAAGAAGAAGACGAGGCAAATCCTTGGAAGAAACACAGCAGACTTCGCATAGATGGTCTCAAAATCGATCATCTGAATCGAGGAGTCGAAGGACCCTTTGGATGGATCCAAGAAGGCAACGTGGACATTGTAGCAGATGTCATGTTTCCCGCAGAAACTGACGACAGCATTGCAAAAGTCATGTCTGATTTCTATGATCGTATGGAAGCTACTGTCACCTCAAACCGCTATATACACATCCTGGAGAACAGTCCGCGAACAGCTGATCTGAATACACCTGAGAATCGAGCATCGTTTGCTGAGAGGGCCAAGCAAGCGGATGATAAACGATTCCTTGTCATGGACCTCAGAGTACATCTCAACGACGTGAAAGCTGCCGTTCCGCTCTTCACTCGCGATCTCTCCTACATCAACTCAGCTCTCATCCGCCCAATCGTCGCCTATATTAACTCTCAAAAGACGTTCATCCCTATCAATTGCAGGATAGTCAAACGGGCCAGCGAATTCGATGGGAGTTGGACGATCTTCGACAGTGGATTGATGGAAGATCTATCAGCAGAGACCTACGAAGCCTTTGCTAAAGACGTGGTTGATAGCCAGGCACGAATGCGGAGGTTAAAGAAAGTAGGATTCTGGTCTATATCCCTAGCCATCCAGGCTTTGTTTATGGGAATGGCTGGAAATGTTGCCTGATAATAATGACTCCCCTCAATTTACGACGAATACGTATGTACAAAAGTTTGTAGCGACTAGAAATATGGGACGGGCAGGCACGGTCGGCGCATAGGTGGCTCTCAGAGAGCTGGATTGTATTAAGGAGTTCGAGGGCAAGGAATATACACACGCTGCATAATTGTAACTGTACATAGATCTCACATCCATCAAATGGGCAAATGGATGAACTTGGTGCCATCGAAACTTGTCTATGTTTACTTCCTCGTCGTCGGGCGCTGCGGAGTGCTGGTCTCGCCCAAGAGTCGACTCAATGGTACCTGACATAAAATTAAACTCCACCAACCTCCATCAAGACCACCCCTAAGGCCAGAAAGCTCCAATCTAGCAATCGCTCTGATGGCAATGCACTTCAAAATTCTCCAACACCGGTCGAGACTCCTATACTGTAACCACCACTAGAGAACTAAGTTATAAATATAGACTTAGTTTTACATTTGTCTCCCAGCACACCTCAAGATCTCCTCAACGCCTTCCTTCAGTCTCATCAAATTGCACGAGTTTCCAGTCTGTTCGAATAGTCATCTGATGCGATAGAGACTAGCAAATATCAGCCGCCATCTTCGAGCCAAGTATCCCCCACACAACTGCTTAACGCTGCTCAGTACGAGCTCTTCCACAAGCTTAATCGTACTATATCTAGGGATGATCTATCTACATCAACAGCAGATTCAGTCTCCAACACTCTCGACAAGTTAGAATACGAGCTTGTAGTCTCGCAAGACCCAGGTGCCAACTAACATGAGTCTGGGTACATCAAGTTCGTAAGTTATCGCTACTCTTGCACATCGATCCCATGAAACTGACTACTACAATCAGAGAGGACTTTTTGCCTAACTCATCTCATCGATCCAGAATACCGGTTCTCTTGAATTTCCCGACAGCAACAACAGGCACTATTTTTTTTAGGTCAGTGTTTGATGCGACAAATCCTTGTATTCGCTTTCGTACCAGGAAACTTCGGCTTGAGACAATGAGCGAAGTCTTGTGGAATGATGCTGTGTGTGCTCTTTACGAGAGAATGAAGGCTTCAGACCATGCTCCATACCTCAGAGAAGACAACAAAATCTTGTATCTCCTCCAACAGTTCTCGGCGAAGAGTACGCGCTTCTGCCCTATTGTCGTCTTGGTCGGAGAAGCAAACTTCGTCCGGTTCTACAGCTCCACATGGTACGGGCGAGTCATACCTTTGATCACGGGAGACTGGTTCGTACTCACAGCCCATTGATGCTTTCGTTTCCCCGACCAAGTCGGCAACCCTAAGTAGCTCATACTCTTGATCTGTCATCCAGCATGGTTCCTTTACGCATCGGACGCTCTTCCCGACTCCTTGAAATGTCTAGACCCAAGAGGAGCATAATCATATGAGCTATGTCGGGGGATTAAACTTACCTCAAGTAACAAAAAATCTGAAGTCTGTAAGCTGTGAAGAAAATTTGTATCCGTACCGTGTTCTATTTTAGCCTCTAGATCTTACTCGCTCCCGTTCTACGCGCAGCGAAGTTCCTCTCAGCCGGAAGTGCAAAAGCAACGTGGTGGCTCAAAGCCACAACACCTCCTTCGTCATCCAAGATCACTACTTCGAGATCCATGCGTCCGTTCTTGATTTGCTTGCTGTCTACTCTCACAAATAGCCACTCTACTCCTTCCTCTGGTAGACTTTTCTTGATATCCAGATTCAAAAGCAACGTGGGATACCAGAATCTCGCGGGTCGAACAGCTTCCTTGCCCTCTTTCTGATTCTTCACATCGTAGGGATTGGCTTTGCCAATGAAAGCCTCAACGGGCATCGGCCACATGTCTGACAGGTAACCAATCGAAGCATTGTTCCACTTCTCTCCCGTAGCAAGCTTCACCCACTCATCGGCTGAAGATCTCTTTCGTTGTCCTTCTCGTGGGAAGTAAAACATTGTCTTCTCGGTGGCTTTTCTGAATGCTGCGAATGGCATCTCGGGGGCTCGTGTCCAGTGCTCATCTTGGTCTTTGGATAGGAGGGAGAGGTTAACTGGCAAGGGAGCTGGGTGGAGGGCGTAGTTGGTGGTGAAGGTTACTCCGTCTTCGGCTGTGATGTTTCCTTGCGTGATGGAGCCTACGACTTCCTCTCTGCCTTCCTGCATATCTCATAGTCAGTATGCTTCATGAGGAAATTGTGGGTTGACTTTTAAGTGTGTAAAATTCATGGAAAGTATGTGGGAGGGGAACATGGCTCGGAAATGGCTGGGACTTACTTGAGACAAGGTGATGTGGATGACGGAGGCTTGACGACCGAGCTTGGTGTCTTTTACTGTGAAGAGGGCAGAGCCTTCTGAGGTACGCCGGAGGAAGTCGAGATGCAGGGCAATGGTGTGGGGTTGGTTTTGGGAGGATAGGGTGGTACTGAAGTGCTTGGAGGCAACTTGGATGAAAATTGCTGTTACATAGCCTCCGTGAGGGACTGGAATGTTTTAGTAAAGTGTTGACAACTACTCTATATGAAAGAAACCCGACACAGTCAGAATAAACATGCTGGTTAACTAACTTGACAACCGAGTGATCTTTTCGATATGACGCAAATCTAGCATGATAATCGCTTGATTGATAATTTGACTTTGCCATATACGTTCGGATTCCCCTTGAATCGATGCTAAAAGCACAGAGCAAAAGCTTAGGTAGACACTTGGCTTTGCCAAATACAGTCGGATATCAGGAACTTTCAAACCAATCACAACTGCTTCTGTTCAATGCCTAGAGCTTACGTACCTGAACCGATACACCAATCGTCCTCGAAAAACGCTTCGTATTCATGAGACGAGAGTGCCTTTATTGCCGTTGCTGCCGCAAACGTCGTCCCAGCCCCAGTTGAGGTCATCTTCGCGGTGAATTGCTGATTACAAGCTCTATGAATAGTTGCCACTTTATTGAAAAAGAGAGATCGGATATCCTGAGATGGATGTAGTCTTCCCTTACCGGAGCCGAGGTTCGAATCTTATCGATTGCCAAGCCGACCACTTGGTACACCAGGAACGGTACTTTAGGTTTAAAAGGGATTGTATCACATGAGACTCGTACACTTATGAGATGAACGTCTTTGCATATCTTGTGACCAGGCTGGCGACTGATTGATGTCACTGTCAGCCTTCCAACGTTTGCCCCTGAGTATCCACCCACTTATCATCATGAAAGTGGAATCAGATTGCCGAGCGATGGCTTTGAGACCCCTTGTTTGGCACAGGAACAGTTTTCGGTTTCAAGAAGCGCTTTGCGTGTGGTACATAAGCCTTGATGATTCGGTGCGGTCTCGAGGCTCGTGTTGACGTCGAGCTGGTCACTGGAGTCACATTTCGCTGCAGCCTCGTGAGGTACGTAAGCCATTTTTGAATGCTTGAACAGCCCCTGTGTGAGCCTCTATCGAACCCTCTTCTTGTGAATCCAACTCCATTTGAAACGCAACTTGCGACATAAAGGTGGGAAAGAGTCTTTCGTCCCAAATCAATTACCGTACTCTAACCTTACAGCACCGCGACTACGCGAGCTAGCGGACCCCGTAAATTACAAGGAGGGATAAGTCGAACCCAAACATACTCTTTTTACCCACCTCTCATAGTCTTTGGAATACACCCAGCAAAACATATATTTCAACGAGATAGATGCCATCGATCATCAGACTATTTGCGTTCCATCGCCTTGCGCGCTGCCGGATCTCCCACATCAATCTTTGAGTGACATTGCGGGGCAAGTCGACCATTATAACGATGGGACAAGTATCAAGCTCTCCCTCTGAGGGAGCAGCAGTCTATTTAAGAGACCAGACACGATGTTAGTATGTCTCATTTGGATCAAATAGCTGCTGCTGATGAACTGCAACAGTAACCATATCGTCGCTATCGGTCATCAACTCTCGACGTCGAACCGTCCTCAATGTCGTCCCTAACTCGTTCCCTGCAACGAGAGTCACAGCAAGCCGCGATCTGGGCGACAATAGTGTGGTAGAATACGTTCAGGTACACCAGACACTTTTGAATGATATCCAGCGCAGTTCTCAGGGAAGAGCACGCTGACACGAGACTGCATAGGATCCCGAACCGTCTCCCACGACTCTGACTCCTAATTTTATACTCAAGCTTAATAACGACGACGAACTCACATTCAAATTTACCTTCGTTCTTCGCAAGTCACAGCAGTTTGTTCCGGGCGCAAATGGCGGACCAGATACTGTCAGCCTCGTCGACACAAACATAAATGGCCTCACATATGTATCGGCTTCTACCGCCAAGGAGGTTGAGACGCTGGTGACTCGAGAATTCCATGCCGACCCGAACCTTCACAAGAATGCAAATGTGCAGTTAGTGGGGGATTTTTCAACTGGTGGCAGTCAGTCAGTATCCTTCGAGTGGTCCTGGAAATGGAGACCTCCAAAGGCCACAGAAGATAGAGGAGGTGGTTGGAGGAACGATTGCAGCGTATGTTACTGCCATTTACATGAAAGGAAAGTGCTAATGGTACAAAGTTTGTTGAGTATGACCAGCGTGCTCATCGACTGAACACGCTTGCCAGCTTTTCATTCTGGGTCTCAAGTAAGGCTGTCTTACCCTCCAGATCACCATATACATACTGACTTGACTGTAGACAACCAAGGATATCTCAGCCAGCCTAATTCTCCTTCCCCACCTTTCCACCTCGTCCCACCTCCGAAATTGCGTATTCCATCCTCACAATCTATGGATTCTCGAGTGAGCGGTACCGATACTCGCGACTACGAAGACCCACCTTCTCCTCATATGCTACCAGTCGAGGCTCCTGCAGCAGTCGGTCCTATTCCGAAAGATATAATTAAGGTGGATGTCTCTTGTCAACGCCCTGGTGAAGACATGAGTGCAACTGAGGATGGGCCTCTCTTCCGAGCTACCATGAAAGCCTTGGAACAGAAGACGGGAAACATGCGGCAACGCATGAAGAAAGTTTTGAAGAAGGCCGAAGCTGCACATATGGCGCAAATCGAGTGCAATGACGCCATATCGGGATTCATGGATGCTCTCCGGGAAGCATCAACATCAAACGCGAATGCCGTGCAGCCAGCATTGGAGCACTACTTCGACAAGATTGCCCGCGAGATTCTATCTTACGAGAAGCAAAATACAGTCAACTTGCAACGAATTATCATCGACCCCCTCGCAAAGCTTTATACCCTAGACATCAAACAGGCCGAAGCCAAAAAACGAGACTTCGAGGAAGAGAGCAAGGACTACTACGCGTATGTGTCGCGATACCTTGGCCAGCGACAGGATTCTCTCAAGAAAAAGAAGGCAGCAGAGAGTGATACGAAGTACCAAACTAAAAGACGGAATTTTGAATTAAAACGGTTCGACTATTCGTCATTCATGCAGGATCTTCATGGCGGTCGCAAAGAACAGGAAGTGCTGTCCCATCTCACAAAGTATGCGGACGCACAAACAAGAAGCTACTTAGCTACCGCTAAGAAAGTTGAGGAGATGCTTCCTCAATTAGATGCATTGAGCGCCGAGGTCCAGGAAGCCGACAAGGAATTCCAGTACCAAAGGACCGAGCGAGAGGAGAAGCGTCGGAACCTTGAGAAAAGCACCATCACATATGTCGAGCCCGACACAGTTCCGGCTGTAGGAATTATACCACCATCAACCTCATACTCTACCAGTACCGCGAGCGCGTACGTTTCTGATGGAGAGCTTGGCCGATCAGACAGTACTGCGTCGCAGTTGAGAGCCATTCCTTCAAATGGCACAGCCATGACAACATCAAACGGGGGCGCACCGGATTTCTCTAGGTCACCAGGTAGCCTCCAGTCTACCGTAGGGTCTGTCAGCAGCCCTGGGCCTAACTCAAAGTTCAAGGGCATTCGAGATCTGGAGGAAAAGGACCACTCGCAGATTTCGAGCAGTGAGAAGCATGGAACCCAACGCAAGGAAGGCCTTCTTTGGGCATTGAGTAGGCCTGGGAGCCATGCAGACCCCAGAGGATTGAACAAGCAAGCGTGGCACAAGTAAGTTGTCCAGTATGTTTTCTTGTGCACTAAACTAATTCTGATAGGTTCTGGATTGTGCTTGATGCTGGCAAAGTCTCGGAATACAGCAACTGGAAGCAGCGTCTGGATTTGCACATGGAACCCATCGATCTCCGGATGGCATCTGTGCGAGAGGCTCGTGATGCAGAACGCCGTTTCTGCTTCGAGGTCATTACGCCTCAATTCAAGCGGGTGTACCAGGCCACGTCAGAAGATGATATGAAGAACTGGATATCTGCAATCAACAATGCTATTCAGAGTGCGGTAGAAGGTAGGGACAACATGCCCGCGCCAGCACCTCATCAAGAGCCCCACTCGATCCGACGAGACATCGGATCGATTTTGACAGGCAAGAGTTCTTCCATGAATCATGGGAGCAACCACTACAATGCTAATCAAAGTGGGAATTCGTCGAACAACAATGTTTTCCGTCGGACGACGGTGGGCGCTAGACCTGTCTATACTCGGCAGGGCAGTAACGGTTTCGACGAGAGCCCCGATAAGCTGCTTCAACTATTGCGAGATGCAGATCAAGGCAACTGCTGGTGTGCGGATTGTGGTTCAGGCACGAAGGTGGAATGGGTCTCGATTAACCTTGCCATCATTCTTTGCATCGAGTGCAGCGGCATTCATCGTTCTCTTGGAACGCATATCAGCAAAGTTCGCTCGCTTACCCTCGACATAAATTCATTCACTACAGATATCGTGGAACTTCTTCTCCTGGTTGGCAACCGTGTTTCCAACATGGTTTGGGAAGCAAAGATGGACCCATCCGCAAAGCCTTCGCCACAAGCAACTCGCGAGGAGCGATTGAAATTTATCACTGCGAAATACGTAGACAGAGCGTATGTGGAGCCGATCTCGTCGACTTTGTCCCGGTATGCAACCGCAGACGAAACCCTTCTTGCAGCTATCAAAAAGAATGAAATACAACAGGTCATATATGCGTTGGCATTGAAAGGCAACCCCAACGTCTGCGACAAGTCAAGGGGGACGCATTCTGTCTTCTTAGCTCTTGCTGCAGCGGATCCGGCAGCTCCTTCCCCAGTCGCCTCACCATCAAGACCAGATACAGCAGCCAAGGTTACCGCCTTCCCAGTTGCTGAGATTCTAGTTCAAAATGGGGCTGAGATTCCAGCGACGCTACCTGCATTTCCCTTGAGTCGAAGTGCAACGCTCTATATTGAGCAGAAGAGTGGACGAGGGGGTCCACAAACCGATGGCCTTGGTGCACTACCAACAGTGACGGGCGAAAGACAGCAGAAGGAGCGTGAGGCTCGTTTACAGAAACGTGTCAGTGCCGGGGGACGTCTTGCAAAGGCGCCCATTCCGGAGAGATGATATATGTTCTTGATGCTATAATGATGGGATGGATTGGAGATACCAAGGAATGCATTGGTTGGCGTTCGATTCTTGTTTTTAAGTGACCGACTGCATCGTTGGAGGCGAGCGCCTGGATATTTGAAGGGCCTGGGATACATTGTCAGGGTACAAAGGAAGGCTCTTGATGTTTGAGTTGATCCAGATTTGGAAAGGCTAATGATATGGATAATATTAATGGATCAAGGACTTCATGATAGCTTGCTGCATCGCAAGCTCTGTCTGTAAAATGCAATGGATTATGGCCACGATGATTTTGTTTGGTTGTCGTTGGCATAGCGAACTGGGGCATTTTCACAAATCGCAGGGTAGATTACCTGTTATGCTTACCAACGATGCTGTCTTGGCAGGTCACGCAGTTACGCGACTGGAAGCCTTATTGCAGGCCAAATAATGTTTTCTGGACCCTTATGATACGATTTCCTCTATTTCACGGCAGAATAATCCATCCCCGCGAGTGCTGCCCATTTTGATCTAATCTCCCAATCTTCCCTCGACACAGACCGCATCTCATGCACGATGACGTGGTGTGGCTGGTAAGTTCCTCACGCTCCTCGATCTGCCGCCCATTTTTATGTTTCAAGCTCAATTTGATACGAACCACTTCTTGTTTTCTGCAAGCTTGTCTCTTTCTGTACTGACCGAGAGAATGCACATGGTAGGAGGGTCCAAGGATGGGTTGACGTCGTCTTCTCATAAGCTTCCTCTTTCTCTATCGAATATTAAAAAAAAAGTTCGAGGTTCAAAGCCAAGATTCTCGCACCCTCTCTGACATTGAACTGTCTTCTTGGCAAAGCTTGACTCGCTGAAAGGCCGGGGCCAAAGCTAAAAGATCTTCTCCAGCTGTGCCAGCTTTGCCCTTCTCCAACTAGACTGTCAGCAACCGGAAACTCGATCTGGGCTGAGATCAGCTAAAGTGCTAGCTTGCGCCCTCGACAGACTACAGTCGTGGTATTGATAAGTCGACGAATACATTACGACGTGCATTACCCCTCCTGTGTGCTTACAGACAGCGAAGTGAATCATCGCAGTCGCCTTTACTGTGAAGCTATACACAGTCTGCAAACATGGTCGCAGACTTTGTATCCGCAGAGACGACATTGGGCCAGTCGGGAAAAGTCAATCCTCAACCCAACGAGCAATCAAATGGAACCAATGGCAGTGCGCAAAATGGGGATGCTGAGAAGCAAGGAGTGCAGCAAGGAAAATTGGCAACGGCGAAAGATAAGATGACAAAGAAGCAGCAGAAGATCAAGGACAAGAACAACCCTCCGGGCGGATATGATGCGACACCGATCCCTCAAGCTCCAGATGGATATACCGTCAAATTCACCTTTCATTGCGCCGACAACCTACCGATGTCAGATCTGAATTCTCGCTCCTCAGATCCATATCTCACAGCGACGTTGACGTCTAGTCTTCAGAAGCGACATAAGGAGGACCCGGATATGGTATCACGGACACCGACGATACACAAGAACACAAACCCGGAATGGAACACAGAATGGATCGTTGCGTGTGTACCATCAAGTGGCTTCCGCTTGAAGTGCAGATTGCACGACGAAGATCCGTCCGACCACGACGATAGGCTGGGAAATGTAACGGTTCATGTGAACCGTATCGGGCCAAACTGGCAAGGGATTCGGAACGAAAGCTTCGATATCAAGAAGCGGATGGGAAGTAAGCGGGCATATATGATTCGGGGTTGTGCTGCTATGTTGAGCAAAAATGTGCATATGGGTGGACATCTATGGATTAGTGCTGAAGTGCTTGGAGAGTCGGAACCTCCACACGGGAGAATGTATACGGTTGGCCTAACTTCATACTTCAAACATTACTCGGCAATGATCGGACGACTTGCTGGAACCAAAGCACCTGGGAGTGAGAGAGATTCGCCTAATGGAGACGAAACAACGACTGAGAAATATGAGTAAGTTTTGCACCCATATTATTGAAACGCAATTTAACAAAGACTAGCTTTCAAGCAAATCAATTCCAACTTCAAGGCCCAGTGCCTCCGGAACTATACCATCGATTCGTCGAATTCAAACCCTTCGTCAAAGGGATGTTCTCGAAAGCCGGTCTCCGAGGACGAGTTTTAAACAAAGCCCTCCACCACCAACACTCCCGCGTCTACAACTTCAGCAACTCCACCGAATATGGCATCGTCAAACCCCGCTCCGAAGAAGCCTCTCTCCAATTCCTAAAAATGGTCCACTTCGACGAAGGCGGCCGAATCTTCACCTACGTCTTAACCCTGGACGGACTCCTCCGCTTCACCGAAACAGGGAAAGAATTCGGCATCGATTTATTGTCGAAACATACTATGCATAGTGATGTAAATATTTACATAGCTTGTTCTGGGGAATTCTTCATTCGGAGACTAAAGAATCCGAATGAGAGTGCTGAGGTGCCCAATCAGGAAACGCATCCTAATCCTGATCTTCCTGGCGGACCACCAAATGCGCGTCCTCCGAAAAGTCCAAGGAATTACGAACTAGTAATTGACAACGACAGCGGTACCTACCGTCCCAAAGGCAGCCTATTACCTCTCTTGAAACAATTCCTGAAGGATAACTTCCCAGGCTTGCATGTGGTAACGAAAGAATGCACCGACGACCACCTCCAAAAAATGAAAGAAGGACAAAGAGAAAGGAAGAAGAAGGAAGGACAGAATGTACAGATGGTGCAGAACAGTGATGATGAGATCTCAAGCAGTGATGAGGAAGCACTTGCTGATGCGACTGGGAAGAAGAAGACGAAGAAGCAGAGGGCGTTTGATGCTATTGAGGATCCGAGTCAAGCTCTTAAGGACATCATTCCTGGGGAGAAGGGGAGGAAGGATAGGGAGCATAATGAGACGGTTGGTGATGCGCCAGAAAGGAGTGGTCAGGTGCAGGGGATGTAAATGTTTAATGGATGATGGGATCTTGAGCTCTGGTAAGATTATGAAGGGTACCTAGGTAAATAGGGGCGGCTTACGGCGATTTGCCTGGAATACTTTAATGCTTGGCTGGCATG
Source organism: Acephala macrosclerotiorum (assembly GCA_014904845.1). Lineage (NCBI taxonomy): Eukaryota > Fungi > Ascomycota > Leotiomycetes > Helotiales > Mollisiaceae > Acephala > Acephala macrosclerotiorum. Next base: position 98,269 of record MU119217.1, read on the forward strand.
TTTCTGTATTAGTAATTTCTGGATACTGTGCACATTAGTATGATGACTGGGCATTTCAGCGGTGGCTTTTGAAAACTAGTTGCGACTTCAATGTTCATGATTGCTCCAATGATTCAATCGAGGCTGGTGAACGAGAATTCCTCAATAATTGGGAGTCCTTAGATGACTGAAACAAATTTGATGTTTGAAATGACTTGATGGATTGTCTCGGTCACAGTGACTTAAGTTCTTTGAGTAATTGGAAACTTTGGGTGACTGGAATATTTTGCATGCCCTAAATGACTTTCGTGACCAAAGAGATCTGGGGCTTTGAGCTGATGTGAATGCTCCAATATGAGAGCTGTTGCGAATGGGAAATGATCTAGAGCCTATGGCCGACTGACGACTGAATCTTGCAACTGAATTGAGCTCCACGTGTGAAATTGAAGAAGCACTGGTTCGTCTGAGTTATCTAGGCCTCGGACTCCAGGCAAAGACGTATTCGGCGCTGGAATGGGATTTTCCATAGCACAGCACAATTTTCTCTTCATCCATATACCTATCTACCACACCCACTATATGAACATAAATTTCCCTAATCATACGTTGTGCGCCTAAGTATGCATCCTCAAAAATACATCCCACACCTCTCAAAATTCGGCATGAGTATCGTATCTTATCTTATGTATTGTACCAAGAAGAAAGAGACCCAGACAAGTGCAAACAATGCAATGCTGGTATAGTAGAAAAGAACGAAACTTAGATGTCGGACTCACTAAGAAACAAGAAGAAGAATTGGAAGCCACCGTCACTCATGACACCGTAATCGAACATCTCAATCATACATCAATCCCTATATAGAGCCTACGCAGCTCCTTTCCCTGCAGACTCTGCTCCAAGCGTTTCGGTGGCGGAGTATACCTCTTCGACTTCTCCGGGGCCGGTCAAGGGGCTGAAAGCATCGACTTCTTCAACGTCTTCGTCTTCTTCCTCGATGATTTCGCCGCTTCGTCGACCTGCTACGCTCGTGCTGCGACTGTGACTTCCTGTCCTGTGGTGGCCAGGCCCATTTCCGGATCCGCTGGGTGAGCTAGTATTCAACATAGGCCCTTTGAAAATATTCTTTTTCCTCTTTGCAAAGACTAGCCCGCCAACAGGCTGACCCCATGGCGCTTCGTTGAAACTCGAGATAGGCGGTTGTCGCACAACTCGGATATTAGATGGAAAGGTACCAGTTGTAGGGGTTGCAGGCAGTACTTTCACTGAGTGATGAGGACTTCTGGTTGGTAGTGAGACTTTGCTCATTGACCCTGAGCCGTTGGAAGAAGTTGAAGAAGCCTTTGAATGTGTATGTTGATGATGGTGAATGGTTCGTATCGAAGACACTGAGGACGATGTTGACTTTCGTCCTCTTAGTCCAGTACTAGACCGTCTGAATGCGGAGCGTGGCGTCAATGGAGAAGGGGAGAGTGAATGTCGTTTATTAGCTGCCGGTGTTGGTGTGGTATATATCCTCGCGACTGGGGGATGGCTCTTTGGTCCTGGTTCTAAAAGCGGTCTTGCTGGAGGAGGTGTTTTTGATGTTGCCGGTCGTGGACTTGGCTCCTTTGGCCCTGTTCTGGAGCTATTGGCCGACTTCTGCAGCAAGTCAGGCGTGGAGCGGCTCATCCTCTTGCCTGGGGACCTCGCGCGTTTCGCAGAATCTAAAAGCCAATGTTTCCAGTGAGCGAGTTGATTGATGAAAGAATGCTGATGTTTCCGACGTGGTCTTTGAGCAATGCCATTGGGCTGGACCGTGAGAAGATCCGGATTCGACGTAACCAGCTGCAACGTACTCCCTCGCGACTTCGCGCCCCTTAAAATGCCTTCTTTCGGCGGTGGTATAGGGCGACGATGCCGTGAGGAGCTTGCTGAGCGTATGGAGTCTTTCTCTATTGGTGGGGGCGGAGTTGCCACATCTGGAGAATCTAACTGGGTATGCTCCGGAAGGCCAGGTAGGTCCGTAAGAACAAGATCTGGGTAGTGTGCACTTCGTCTCTCCTTCCGTCCTCTACTCCGAGGAGGCTCGCCAAGCCTAAGTTCTTGGCCCTCCTCATCAACTCCCGTTAGTGTTGGTGCCATTCGTTCAAGTCGACTACTCGCCGCACTTAGTCGTCTTGAAGCTCGATGCTCAGCTTCTCTCTCCTTCCTTTTGCGTTCTCGGCGGATAGCTTTCCTTTCTTCTTTTTCGATGAGAAGGGTCCACCAACCTGCCAACGGGTCACATCGACGGGCCAGAACATTCTCAATGACTTGATCAATATCCACTCCAGCACTACGCATACGTTCGAGAGTCTCCTTTTCCAATGGCGTAGCAAAAGGAGGTGGCTGCTGAAGCTTTAAGATAGCCTGCTGGTGAGGAGCGTGCTCAGCCAGGAACGGATGGGCTAGGATATCTGGTAATGATGGGCGAATTATAGGCCGTTTCGAAAGAAGGACCCCGAGTAGAGAGCGGGCGTCCGGGGTTAGATGGTCTGGCCATTTGGGCTCCGTAGTAAGAATCTTGGTCCGTGTTGCGTTGTCGTCGTCCTCGTCAAAGGGTAGCTCTCCGCACAGTAGAGCATACAAAATAACTCCCAAGCTCCAAACATCAACCTTTTCACCAGCGTATTTCTCTCCTTTGAGCATTTCGGGAGCGCTATAGCAGATGGTCCCGCAAAATGTCTGTAAATAGCTGGCTTTCCCTTCATATTCCCGTGTAAATCCGAAGTCACATAACTTGACGTTCTCATGCTTGTCTAACAGAATATTCTCTAGCTTCAGGTCTCTATGGACACATGAAGAGTTGTGAACGTATGTGACTGCTCCAACCAATTGAGTAAACACTTTTTGGACCTTCTCCACCGGTAATGCGCCATGTTTGAGGAGGTAATTGTACAATTCGTCGCCTTCTCTCGGTCAGCAAGTCAGCCTTGTCAAAACAGTCCTCCCTTTGCCCGCTCACCTGGGCAGTACTCCAGTACTAGCCATACCAAGCTTTCCGTTACTATAACTTCGTAAAGTCGTGCAATATGAGGATGTATAAACTGTCGATGGTGGTGTATTTCGCGAGCAAGATTCGAGTCGTCTTTGTTAGCAGATTTGAGGACCACCTGCAGCAGACTTAGCTATGCCATCCTATAATCTGAGCTTGAGCCACCATCCTAACATACTTTGGAGCCATTCGTGAGCTTATGCGATGCTAGATAGACTTTGCCAAATGACCCCTTCCCGATCAGACGACCCAATGTATAGTTTCCGACGGAACGAAGGTCTTTCGACGAGAACTCTCTGCAGCAGACCGCGAATCAGTCACTATCCGCTAAGTTTGGCAAGCAGGGTCACATACTCCAGTAGCTCATGATATGAATTGGCAAGCTGTTACACAGAGCATCATCAGTCTTCATTATCCACGCCGTAGTACTGGCGATGAAAGAGGTTCACCTTAGCTTTCCGTCCTTGCGATTCGGCCTTGAGTCTTGCCGCCTGCATACCAGTCACCGTTGGCACCTTCTGCTATGGTTACAAGAGGCTGTGTGCCCGGACATCCAAGGGGAGCGCGTCGCTTGGGTTATTCGAGGTGGGTTGGATGTTCACGGATGCTGATGCTAGAGTTCGAATCTGCGGTGATGTGTTGTGGATTGGCCTGCGCATTGAAATTTGCGGAATTAGGTTCACAATCATAGACAGGAGAGTTGATAAAGAATTATGAGCCGAACGGAGGATTCTGTTACAGATGGCTCGGCCCTGGAACCCCTTGAAGATCAGGAACGGTCCCCTTCTCGCTTGACTCTTTTTCAACTCCAAGGACTTTGACATCAATAATTCTCAGTCACTGAACCCTGTACCAAAAGGCAAGATAATTTGGCATCAATACTGCATATGGTCACCGATCAGTTTAAGTCCGAGCTCATAATTACTGTGCTCTCCAAGTTTGAGGAAGTTGACGACCAAACTAAGAGTATGCATGTCACGTGTGGTCTCATACATTCGACCAGCGAAAACCAAGAGAAGAGGGGATAATTAAAGGGATATTGCTTGCATATGATGCAAGGTCACCTCTCCAGCATGTACTGCAGTATAAAAAAATCCCGAGATCTGGGACATGTAAAGACTCTGAGGAATGGTCAGGCAAGGTCATGCATTCTAGAAAATGGACGCTTGCGGTCATGTTTCATGCTATTGGATATCTAAGTAATAGTACAGTAAAGCAAGTATAGCTTTAGGTGACTTGCGTTCAATTTACTTGCGTTCCATAGCCACGGATTTGGTCCGCACTGTGATTCATGTTAGCTTTGCAGATGAAAGAGTGATAGGTCTTACAATGCCCAGCTCTGCTTCTCAAGCTTCTCATCTTCCTTCAACTCAATCCCAGCCTTTGTGACAACCGCAATAGAGTACTTGTCCAAACTCCTAGCATCTCTGTAGAACAACACCTTCATGCTCTCCTTGACCGCCTCTAACGCCTGTTCCTTAGACAAGAGCGCTGCGGCCTCTTCATCAGGAGCGACCTTTCTCAGCAGAGGTTGAGCGAGATGAGCGCCAAAGCCAGTTGCCAAACTGGGCGAGCTGAAAGTTGTACCCAACAAATCAGCGCTGGCCAAGAACGGCTTGCTCTCTCCATCCAGTCCAGCCACCAACACCTGGTTCCATAATGGGTTGAAGTCAGATCGACGCTTATAGAAGACTTTGGCCAGATAGGTATGAAGGTTCTTAGCGTTAAGAGTATGACCAGAGGTACCGTATGCTTCTTCGATATCGAGTGAGTTGAGGAGTCTGTCCAAGTATTGCATGTCTGAAACATCACCACCAAACCCAACGACTGATGTATCGGCGAATGTGCGAAGACGCTTGACATCTGTAAATCTTGCGAGGGAACCATATGATGCTGTTGAGAGAAAGAGAAGTCAGCTTGCTAATCTCTGTGCTCGCATGGGGCATGAGGTACCAAGGTTGTCCGCCGCAATAACCACGCCATCCTTGAACTTCAACGCAAGAACAGATGTACCAGTGACGACAGGTGATTGTGTATGTTGGTTTGGACCATTGCTCTGGAGGTATGAGGCATCGTAGGCACCGTAAATATCGTCTCTAGGCTAGATGCTCTCCGTCAGCCGTATATCCTGGCCTTGCGTTGTCCCTGATAAAACTTACACGTCCCCAGGCTTGTGGAAGGTGGTTCATGATTCAAGATTGCACGATGATCGTATTTGGAAGTAATGTCGTGGGGTTGGGAGTTGTAGCAGGGAAATGGAGGTGACGGCGAGCTTAAGCTTCAGACAAGCTCAGGCACCATTTGACGCGCCTCCGTTGCCGAGCTCAAAAAATCAACCTCCAACTGCAATGCGCAACTTTCCCACAATATCATAAGATGACAGGACTAGTCAATTATGGCAGCAGCGACGAAGAAGATAATGTACATGATGAAATTCCTTCTATAAACGTAAGTGCGCTCAAGAAGCCGAGCTGCGTGGATTTGTTGACTGATAATATAGATTATAGGCGAGCGACTCAACCACAGCTTCGAAACCCACGAATGGTACCCAAGTTGGTCAGTAACCTCGATACATTCGAAGATTTTGGTGTCTAACACGTGGCAGAGACACAATTAAATGGAAGTCGAGTGGGTAGGAATCACGAAGCTTCAGAAAAGCGTCCGCCTTCACCTGAGCCAGATGCTCCGCTCCTAGGTCCAACTTTAGCACCAGCAGGCGCTGGAGACCTTTTGGAGGAAGATACAGCTATGGCACCACAATCTCCTTACTCGGTAAATCGAGCCCTTCTACGAGACCTGACGTTACCAACGATTCCCAATTATGACATCCCTCCATCCCCACCAGGATCGCCTTCGGAGGCCACGAATGCAAAGTTTAAACTTTTCCTTGAGTTAAAGAAACAAGAGGTCCACTTCAATGAGAAGTTAGCGAAGTCATCCGCTCTTAAGAATCCCAGCCTCATGCAAAAGCTGATGGACTTCTCGGGCATCGACGAAGCTGGCCAGTACGAAAGCACCCTTCCGAAGGAATATTGGAATCCCAACACATTTCCTACTCACGCTTATAAGGAAGAGCTTGTAAAGAGCCAACAAAAGGTCCTTAAAAATATCGAGGAAAATAAGGTTAGGGGTGGGAGGGAAAGTGTTGATTTCGTGCCAGCAAGCACGGCCACAGAACCCTCAAGTCGAGGAGGAACACCTGGAAACTCGGGGAGGTATGGACAGAAGAGTGCAGCGGAAAGAGTCATGGCGGGCCTTGACAGAGGTCGATCAGGCTCACCCCAGGTTCAAGGTGCTAAACGGAAGACGCGATTTGAGAACTGAATATTGCAAATCGAGAGCAAAGCATTCTGTGTGAGCCGAAATGACATCACAAGTATGGCACAGCCGTCGCCATGAAGAGTGGCAGCATGTCGCAGCAAAGTCGTGATCAAGTATCATCCGCTCTCTGCCTGCACGAGGCTGAATCACGAGGCTAGGTCACGAGAAGCGGCTCTACCCGCTGGTTATCAACATGCATAAGAAAGCGTCCCTGGTCAGCGTCGATGGGGTGCTCAATACAGGCTAGATAAATTTTTAATGTAAGAATCGAAGCCAACGGTCGTGATACTTCCGTGGGATCTCACTTGACTAATCCTTGTTACCCTCCTATTATCGTGCCAAATCTACCTCACACCCCATATTCTCCGACTTTTTTATTGACACGACTAGCCACATTCTAAAGTGCTGTTTGGGTGGTAATACTCAAGCTCTTCGCTTATGTAAAGCAAAGCTGCACGTCAGCCAAGGGTTTGCTGGGGTTATCTCCTTATTTGCTCCACGTACTACGAGGCATGGTACTCGGTCTCGACCAAAAATCCTGAATTAAACCATCATTTCAAAGCCAACATCACTTTCGCCTGTATCCTCAGGCATATCGAACAATTCCACTGTCTTGCTGTTTATGAAGCAGCCTTTACACTTCAACTACTGCCTCAATTCACCGTTACAATCATAGCAAGAAGCGCTCAGCTTTAGGTGTTTGCCTGCGCAGATGGCGCCTCAGAAGAAGGCATTAGGCAAACGCTCCCGGGTTTTTCTCCCCACTTCAGATACTTATCCCTCATAAGGCTGATGATTGTAAATTCAGGGCGGCCCCTCCGAAGACAAACCAAAAGAAAAGAGGCCAAGGCGCTCAGAACGACTCTCCTCACAGCCCAATAATAATAAGACTGAGTCGACGCCGATTAACAAAACGAAGCAATTGCCATCCCCCATTACACACCAAGAAACCACTTCCTCGAGTAGCGAAGCGTATAAGGAGGCAACGTAAGTAATGGCAGATAAATCCATTCCTAATCTGGAGTGTCTTTTTCCTAGCCATTTCTTGAAAGCGCAATCGCTAATGCCCTCGTTTTGTCAGAGCAACTCCTCCTGAAGGCCGACCCAGTCAGATTCATCATAGAGACAATAATGCCTTGATCGACACCAAAGGCATATCATCTCCGCCACAAGACACGCAAGCTTTTACGCAACCGAATTTCAACACAAATGCATTGTCTGATGAAGTGACAGACGAGATGGAGGAGGGTGTCTGGGGATACCTGCTCCCGGTGGACCAGAAGTATCGCAAATCTCTGTAAGCATTTCCTTTTCCTATCTCGCTTCTTGTTTGCTGAAGAGGAAACCGTGCTAATTCGTTGGTTGAAGCATCCTGCGTAAGAGAAACGCTTGCCCACTGCCTCGTGGGATGGAGAACTTTGGTAAAGATGGCGGAGACAGACAATCTAAGAAGGGCAAAGGCAAGGACTTCGAGGCAGAGGAGGAAGCTTATGAGGAGACAAAATTGCAAGGTATTGCAAGTGGGGGCTATCTCATTGGGCGCCATCCAGAGTGTGGTTAGTTGTTCCCAGTGCTAGCTACTTGACCTCCAGTTGACTGACATATGCAGATCTCATCATCGACGACCCAATAGTCTCGAATAGACATTGTCTAATCTTTACGGAAAATAAAGGAGGTGACACCATTGCAATGGTCGAGGATCTCTCGAGCAACGGAACTTTCGTCAATGAAGGGGTTATTGGCCGTAACAAGCGGAGAGAGCTCAAAGATTTGGATGAGATCACAGTGATGGATAAGGCGAGGTTCATCTTCAGATACCCCAAGAATCGAGATTCGAGTGCCTTCTTGCAGCAGTATACATTACTTGAGAAGCTCGGCAAAGGTCATTTTGCGGAGGTATTCCTCTGTATCGAGAAAGCGACGGGCCAACGATATGCTGTTAAGATTTTCACCAAGCAGCCTGGTGTCGAGGAACGTTCGAAGACCGATGGCCTACAGCAAGAGATCGCTGTCCTGATGGGCGTCAGCCACCCGAATATGCTCTGTCTCAAAGATACGTTCGATGAACACAACGCTGTCTATCTTGTTCTCGAATTAGCAGCCGAAGGAGAACTGTTCAATTGCATTGTGTTGAAGCAAAAGCTGACCGAAGAAGAGACTCGCAAAGTTTTCATCCAGCTATTCCAGGGTGTCAAATACTTGGCAAGTAGTGTTCCTTCATCAATTTCTATAACTAACGGATTCTAGCATGATCGAGGAATTGTCCACCGAGATATCAAGCCTGAAAATATTTTGCTCACTGACAAAGATCTACATGTCAAGCTGGCCGATTTTGGCCTAGCAAAGATCATCGGAGAGGAATCATTTACTACCACTCTGTGTGGCACACCAAGCTACGTTGCTCCAGAAATATTGGAGGACTCTAGACACCGTCGATACACTCGAGCAGTGGATGTTTGGTCATTAGGAGTCGTCCTTTATATATGTCTCTGCGGATTTCCCCCTTTCTCCGATGAGCTTTACTCTAAGGAGAACCCGTACACTCTTACACAACAAATCAAGACTGGTCGGTTTGACTATCCATCTCCTTACTGGGACTCGGTTGGCGATCCAGCTTTAGATCTCATCGATCGAATGCTGACTGTCGACGTTGACAAACGTTACACAATCGACGATTGTCTTGAGCACCCGTGGACTACTCAACGAACCCTGAACCCAAATGACAGCACTGATGGCTTAGTTGGTGGTATCGCCAACCTCGACTTCAGCAAACGCAAGATGGCCCGAGAACGAACATTACTCAGCAGTATCAATGATGTGAAGGTTACTAGAGTCATCGAGATTGAACCGGACAAGGATCCAGTCAAAGTCTACATCAAGAATCCGAATTCGAAGGCATCGCAAAATAGAGTCAACCAAGGACTTCCGCCCACGTCGAATGGAAAGACAATTATGGCCAAGGGCAAGAAAGGTGGACCGAAGAAAGAAGATACTCCCTCTCAAAACCGAAATCCAACTGAGTTCATGGGTCTTGGCGGTAGGGGAGATCAGGAGTTGTTTGGAGAGGAATCGATATATTCAAAGACTGAGGTCTAGAGTCTGAGAGAAATCAGTCAAGAGAGGCTGCTTCTACCTGAGGCCCGATATATATCGGGCATATTCTTCATATCATTGTAATCACTGTAAATACATATAGCGACGGTTTGGGATCTGTTGGGTTGGAGAAAAAGCGCTTTGATTATTATGGGTCAGTTTAGTCGGCCAGCATTATTTATTGAATAGCGAGAGGCCAATGATGAACGTTTCTACAGCTAGAGACCACCAATGATGCCGTAATGTGTTGGTAGCAATCTGTGGAATGGCCGGGAACAACCTCCATTTTCTCACAAAATACGTCCAAAGACGAATTCAGACTAGGGATACTTCCACTTATATTCCTTCGAGCTATATAGGATCGAAAGGATAGCCTCAAATTCCCTCTCAATAAAGCAATGAGTAAGTACTAGACAGGGTCCAAACATCAATTTGCCAATCCCTGATCGAGCTGACGAGCCTTCAACCGCTTCATCTGAGCAAACTTCAACTCCTGATTCTGGACCTCCCTCAAAGCCTCCATGTCCACAGGGCTCGTTCCGTTCGCAGCTGCATCCTCGTATTCTCTGGGGTGGATATCGAGCATAGCATTTGTTTCGTTAATAGATTTGTATTCGCGTTCGCTGATTCGCCTTCCCCGAAATTCCTCTTTCCGTCGTTGCGGCAGCATAACTCGACAAGATACCAGTAATCAGGAAGCGCGCCCCTGCATTCGGGTCTCGACGACGCAGGTACCTATTGCATTACTGTCAATTTTTTGAACTCGGGGAAAGCGAAGAGTGAGATTACCGGAGACCGTCGACTGTGACACCGTCAACATGAGTGATTGAACCTGTATGGGCACAGTGGAGCATATCTCGACAATCGCCATCGCATGGATTTAAACTTAGACAATTTGCTACTTAGAGACAGTGGTTGTCTGTTACCTAAAAAGACCATGGGCCAAAGAAAAAAAGCCGAGCTTACTAGATCTTCCTTGTAGGCTTCTTCCATGTTGAAGAAGGCGTAGTTCAAGCCGGGCTAAGCGCACGGCTCAGTTGCAAGAGCGCGAGCAGGAAGAAGAGGTTAGTGAAATTCATGGTTCGTATAGACACTGATTGTATTTGAAGTGATTGGTCCTTGTCGAAGAATAATCGCGACGATGATGTAGAAGAATGGTAGAGAAGGTTAATGATCTAGTTTATGTACCATTTCAAACATAGTACGACTTGACTCAAGTTATGATTATTGACTCAGTATGATGATGAGCGTGAAGCTGCTCAATTACTTGATGCAAGAAATGAACTTGCAGTAATTCCTAGTATCATACTCTTGACCAATGAGGCCATGCATTTTCTCATACGTTCCTCACCAGGCTCTACACCGGTACTTCGACAACGGATTCAGGAATCTTTTTGCTAGAGACCCAAGTAGCATGCAGGATTTAGAAAGTTGAGCGCGAAGACATGGCTGAAGTAACCATAACGAAGATTCCGAGAGGGAATTAGGGTTAAAAATGACCCCAAGACTTATAGCTATAACAGGTATAGAGCAATGACAGCAAGTAGATATAGTTTATAAGTATTTTGGTGAGACTACCAAGCGCGTTTCAGCTCCTTGAAATTCTGTAGTCTACCAACGTCCTGGGATTCCTGAGACATTCTCCTCTGCTCTGAATATGTAGATGCAAGAAACATGGCACTAAGTAAACATGGAACACAATATCACGAAGAACTAATTGGAATTCAAGCTTTCGACACTCGGTCACGCAGCAAAGATATAAGACACAAGGACGTAGTCAAGTTCCCAGTGGGATTCATTATCAGTCTATCATTCTACCTTCCTCTGAATTATGCTTATGTTTAACGAGTCGAATCATGAAGCAAAAGCAGGACAGTAGCACGCGTTCTAGACATCGCATCTTTATCACTCTAACATGAAAGGAAGTTTCCTCCACTAATGCTTTCCCAATCTAGCCCACTTCCCCAATCACGTCGATTGCGATTGCCAATCTGACACTTGCCATACTTGCGACGTGACAGTTGTCCACCATGGCTTTTCGAGTAAGGGGCGCGACGCGCAGGGTATGTTTTTGGTTAGGTCAAGACGGCAGGTTGCGGATGCCGAGAGGCTTCGGATATTGCTTGTGGGTTGAGGCTGGGAGGGATAGGCTTGAACTTGATTTCGGAAAGCGTGTTCACATAAAGTCGTCACTATGAGATGTCAGCAAGGTATCCAGTTCCTAGAAAAAGCCAAAACTTACTCTCCGTAGTCGTCATCATAGACCTGAGTATCAGGACCTACGGCGTTTCGGCTTGCAACCAGAGCGACCTTTGTCTTCTGAGCCTTGCTCTTCTTGCCTCCTTTCTCAGCAGCCTTCTCCTCCTTCATCTTCTCGTTGCTCAAGGCAGTCAAGGTGCTGGCAATCTTCTTGATCTGATCGCTGGGAAGATCCTTGGCCAGCTGCTTTGTGAACTCTTGCAAGAAGATGACATAGTGAGCCTTCTTGGAGTTATTCAACAGGACCGGAACGAGGGTATCGCGCATCTTCTCGAATTGCAGCTTTGTCTTCGGGTCAAACAAGGGAAGGGCGGTTAAGTCGACGGTAGCGGTTGGGTCCTTAGAGTCAATTTGGACTGCATTTGCTGCGGTAGTGACCTTACGGCTGTTGCTAATACCGATGTTGCCGAACAGATCTTCAGCGTGCTTGAGGTCAGACTCTTGTTCCGTGCGTCGAAGGCGTTCTCTGCGCGCAGCTTCAGTCTCCTCCTCGCTACTCTCCTCGCTGTCCTCTGCGAGTCGTCGGGCATGCTCGGCCTTCTTTTCTGCGATGCGTTGGGCCTTGCTCTTCTTGTTCGCGGCTGCCTCTGCCTCTGCCTTGGCTTTGCGCTCAGCTTCCTTCTTAGCCTTCTCGCGCTCGACCTCCGAGTCCTCTGCTGCATCCCAGCTCTCTAGAACATCGCTATCATCTTCCTCGTCGTCGAACTTGCGTCGAGTGGAAACGGCTTTGACTGCGGTTGATGATTCTCCAGTCGAGCTATCACTCTCTTCATCATCTGTTCAGCAGAATAGCGGTCAGCAACTGTAGCCATGAAGTGAAAAACTCATCACTGTGCATATTTTCCCTGCAAGGTCGATCTACTGGCCGAGCCGCACGTTCCCAGGTGTTAAAAATACGTGTTCGTGGCCGAAATGGCCATGGTGTCACGATATGACGCAAGAAAGGAAATTGTTTGAACTCACCCCATCTCTCGGGCATTTTGACGGTAGTATTGTGGTCGAGTAACGTGTACGAGTTGTTGCGATGATCTCAAGAGAAGATTGGAAATTTTGTAAGAGAGTTCTTGCGTGGGAAGAGAGAAGGGGCGATGGTGGTGTTGGGCTTCGTACAAAGCGTGGGTCGCGCCTGATTGAGGTAGTTTAGGGCTTGCCCGAAACGGCAGGGGCTGTGAGACTCGACACGTGTGACGATTGTAATTTTCTTTTTGTTGCACAGAGATTCTTCAGAGTCACTTCAGGTCAAAAGACTATGCCGGCGTTTATTTATGTTTTCATATTTGTACCCGACTACTTCAGAATCAAATTGCATCTCTGGTCTCGGCAGGGAAGTAAACATTACAATATTAACTGACCACACAATTCAACCTGCGGGACCGGATCTCACGATGTCCAAACTCTAGTCCTGCGACGCGACGAGCTAGACAGTCCTAATTTCCTAAATACGCTTTGGCTTTGCACCTTAAGACTTTTTCCTGGAAATTGCCCCGGCCACTGATTGCAGCATGCTTGTGCAACGATCACTTCGCCGCGGTTCTCAGGCATGTGATGGACTAAACACTTTTATTGTTTCCTCTTCTATCATAAGCTATAACTAAAGCTATTCGTCACGCCGCGTTAATCGTTTCTGCTTTTGTTGCGGAATTGTTTACAAGTTGACAGCGGATCTGAACTTCTCGCCAGCGTAGATGGCCTTGTCACCCAACTCCTCCTCGATTCTCAGGATCTGTGACTCAGAGTTAGCTGTCCATTTCCCGAAAAGTTCCATTTACTTGGTTGTGCTTACCTGGTTCAACTTGGCCAATCGCTCAGAACGGGCTGGGGCGCCAGTCTTGATTTGTCCAGCTCGGATACCAACGACAATGTCGGCAATGGTAACATCCTCAGTCTCTCCAGAACGGTGAGAAACCATGACACCCCATCCAGCGGCGTAGGAGTCCTTGGCAGCTTGGATTGACTCAGTGAGAGTACCGATCTGGTTGACCTTCAGCAAGAGAGCGTTGCAAGACTTGAGCTCGATAGCCTTCTTGATGCGGATGGGGTTAGTGACAGTCAAGTCATCCCCGACAATCTGGAAATCGGAAGTCTTGTAGAAGTAGCTCCATGCCTCCCAGTCGTCCTCGGCGAATGGGTCCTCGATGCTGACAATTGGGTACTTCTTGGCGAGGTTCTTGTATTGATCTGCGAGCTGCTCGTAGGTGATCCACTTCTCTGGGTCACTGTCTGGGTTCTTGAAGTCCAAGTCGTACTTCTTAGCATCCTCCTTGTAAAACTCGCTAGAGGCAACATCCATAGCGATGTGGACCTTGCCAGTGTAGCCAGCGGACTCGATAGCTTCGGTGATCAGCTCAAGAGCCTCTTCAGCAGTCTGAATATCTGGTGCGACACCACCCTCGTCTCCAACATTGCCTGCAGATTGACCGTACTTCTTCTTGGCGAGGGACTTGAGCTTCTGGTAAACCTCAGAGCCTTGGCGGAGAGCCTCAGTGAAGGATGGTGCGGATCTGCCGGGATTTAGCGGAAGGTTTCAACGTCTGGTACTCAAGCGACTTACGACGGCACGATCATGAATTCTTGGAAGGCCAAACGCCCACCAGCGTGGGATCTAACGTCAATTAGTCAAATCCAAGCAGTTTTAGCCTCAAGTACATACCCTCCGTTGAGAACGTTCATGAAGGGAACTGGGAGAACATATGGCTTCTTGGTACCGGCAAGGTCGGAAACATGGGCGTAGAGTGGAATACCCTGAAAACATTAGACTCGAGTGATGAATCCGAAAGTATTACCTACCTTCTCAGCGGCGGCAGCCTTGGCAACTGCCAAAGAGACACCGAGGATGGCATTTGCACCGAGCTTTCCCTTGTTTGGAGTTCCATCAAGCTTGATCAAGAACTCGTCAACCTTTGATTGATCCTTAACATCGAGGTTCTCCTTGATGAGAGCAGGACCGATGATCTCGTTGACGTTGGCAACGGCCTTGGTCACACCCTTTCCACCCCACTTGGTCTTATCTCCATCACGGAGCTCAACAGCCTCGTGTTGGCCTGTATTTCATCTCATCAGCCACTAATTTATGTCGCGAATCGAGTTACTGACCGGTACTGGCACCTGAGGGAACGATTGCACGGTGAAGACCAGTCTCAGTAACAACATCGACCTCGACGGTTGGGTTTCCGCGAGAATCGTAGACCGATCGAGCGTGGATCTTGGTGATAGGCATGATTGTGTTCTGTTGGCGGGGTAATATTAGCTGTTGAGACCCTAGAAAGGTAGAAGAGTAGAAATGTTGAGAGGACGCTTGCCTTCTTTATCGGAGTTCTTCGGAGGTCTGCAAGAGAAATTTGTCAGTTCGAGGCCAAATTCTAGATATCAAAGAAGCAAAACCACTCGAGACAAGGTGTTGGCGGGGTGGGATGATGAGGGACATGCAGACCAACCGCAGAACAAGCTCTTCTTATCTAAGAAAAACTCGATCCGGTGCAGCTCTGGCTTCAATTGGACGAAACAGCAGAAATTTCTTGAGCACTTACTTGTGGTCGTGGTTTGAGGGAATAGAAGTGATGAAGGAGGGGTGTTTTCCATCGAAAGAGTGCGATCAGCTTCGCTTTGTAGTGGGGTTGGGACGTGGGCGGTTCTCTGCCACTAGCAGGGGTAGTTCTAATTGGCCGAATCAAAGGCGATCAACACCAAAATGACAGCCTTATAAAAAAAAACGCAAAAGCTCGTGCTGTTGAATTTCCTCGACCGCCAACTATGTCTGGATGGAAACGCCGAGCCTCAGGAAGGGCCGCTGTCACCTTGTGCTCCATCTACGAAACAGAGATCCGTGAGATATTTGACCGAGTCATAGCATGACCATGAAAATACTGTACGGAAACACGGTATTGATGATATACTATCTCGTCATACGCTGAACTCTACATCGGTCTCTAATGTGCCAAGCTGGCTTGGGACATCCAAACGCTTGAAGACGTGCTGACGAACAGGCTCAACCATTGGCATATGGTCACACCACTTATCGCCTCTGTGTATCCAAGGACGTGTCCGTTTTATGGTATGATTGTGAAGTCGATTCCATTTGTCGATGCCTCGTACCCACATTTTAGAGGAGACTGCATGATACAGCAGGACATAAGTCCGGATCTCGGGTTGCATCTCCTTCAAATCGGTCCTGTCTACTACCTACAGGGCCTTTTAATTGCTAAGCGAGAGAAAATACGTCCAAATTCTGTCGAAATTCCGAGTGGTCTGCCCAATCACCTGTCCAGATCTTCTTTTTTTGGTCTGTAATTGGGTAATCTGGGTGGCGACGTTTTAACAATTAAAAGGCCCTGTAGGTAGTAGCCCAAACCCAGTCCTCAGAATGGCATAAGTCCGGGCCGGCATTCAAAGCTTCGTATTTGAATGATGGTCGTTCTAGATATATGAAAACAGCTGTCTTTATTTCCACGATGCTCGTCGATGTGCAGAAAGCGAAGACGCATCTTGTGTGACATTGCAGACTTCTTGAGGTACTGAAAATCCCCCATAGCCTTTCAAAAGTATCATGATAAATCTTTCTATCAAAATATGTAAGTAAACGCTTGAAGTCTTGTTGACCAGTATTCCGAAGTTCAAGGGTGCGAGGTAGATTTTCACGTGACTGTACGCGTTGAAGCTCGTCGCCTGAAGTGCAAGCGAACCTAGCTGGCTCGACTTCAACATCACCAAACCTTCAGCCTCACGACTCCTCGACCACGACCTCCTCCCGACCTCGAAGCTACCTCCTCTAATTTTATCATACCAGATTAGCCTCCCCTTGAACCCGGATCCCTTCCCTCAAGATGTCAGACGAAGAGCGTGCTCATGCGCTTGAATCTTTCAAGACCAAGCTACTGGAGTCGAGAGAATGGGAGGCAAAGCTGAAGTCATTACGGTTAGAAATCAAGGGGTTACAGAAGGAGTTTGATCATACAGAGGACAATATCAAGGCATTACAGAGTGTTGGGCAGATCATCGGTGAGGTGTTGAAACAGCTTGATGATGAGAGATGTGAGTAGCTATCGAGAGGAACTCTACCAAGCTTCTGTTAACATGCTTCTGCAGTCATCGTCAAAGCTTCTTCAGGTCCTCGATATGTCGTTGGTTGTCGGTCGAAGGTCGATAAGGCTGCGCTGAAGCAAGGAACTCGTGTTGCTCTGGATATGACCACCCTCACAATCATGCGAATGCTGCCGCGAGAAGTCGACCCACTTGTGTACAATATGTCTTTGGAGGATCCAGGACAGGTCAGCTTTGGCGGAATCGGTGGACTGAACGACCAAATCAGAGAGCTGAGAGAAGTTATCGAGCTACCCTTGAAGAACCCCGAGCTCTTCTTGCGAGTCGGTATTAAGCCTCCCAAAGGTGTTTTGCTGTACGGACCTCCAGGAACGGGAAAAACTTTACTAGCAAGAGCTGTGGCAAGCAGTTTAGAAACGAACTTCTTGAAGGGTATGTTCTGGTCACGATGATGGCAAGTTTGTTAGCTAACCTTATGCAGTTGTGTCCTCCGCGATCGTCGACAAGTACATTGGAGAGTCTGCGCGTCTTATCAGAGAAATGTTCGGATATGCCAAGGAACACGAGCCATGTATCATCTTCATGGACGAAATCGATGCTATCGGAGGTCGCAGATTTTCGGAGGGTACATCTGCAGATCGTGAAATTCAGCGAACACTCATGGAGCTGCTAAATCAACTTGATGGATTCGACTACTTGGGAAAGACAAAGATCATCATGGCTACGAATCGACCGGATACTCTCGACCCTGCCCTTCTCCGAGCTGGACGATTAGACAGGAAGATTGAAATTCCACTTCCAAACGAGGTTGGGCGTCTAGAAATCATGAAGATTCATGCTGCTGGTGTCGTTACAGAGGGTGATATCGATTTCGAGAGCGTTGTCAAAATGAGTGATGGTCTGAACGGGGCTGATTTGCGAAATGTCGTCACAGAAGCGTAAGTCTCCCCCTCACCTCCCAAGAAGCTCCTACTAAATATACGCCAGTGGCCTGTTCGCGATCAAGGATTACCGAGATGCAGTTAACCAAGATGATTTCAACAAGGCAGTACGCAAGGTGGCAGAATCGAAGAAGTTGGAGGGCAAGCTGGAGTACCAAAAACTCTAAATGAGGCAATCTATTTCCTGCGTTGGCGTCATCAGCATATCATCGAGCATCAGACTAGACTCGAATTTGTACCAATACCATTCGGAATGCATAGATCCATTCATGGCACAACAATTTCTTATCATTTCGCGACTCCAATCGCCCAACTTACTCTGATGCGCCCACACTACGTCACCCGATATCATTCATTACTCTCCGATGATATTATTTGTGTACAGGCATCTCTCAGTTTCCCCAGATGCAGCAAATGCTCCCAATATACGAATTGTTTTTGACATATTCTTCCCTATCCTAGAGCCAAACAGCAGCAGCATCTCGTTCTTGTTTCTAATGAAATTGCGACATCAGTTGATCACTTCGTTCCTCACAATCTTCAGTCTCCTACACTCCACGCACAGAGACCTGTGTTCAAACACTCAGTGCATCTATGCCCAATAGAGCTTTGGTTTTGTTGGGACACGGGCAATGGTTCCACTTGACGCGATTGCCTTCAAGTCGAATAAGACAATACGCTCAAACTGTATCTCTTCTGAGGCGTGTCAAATGCCGTGTCTCTGACCCTGACATGATGATGGACTTGAACTTGGGTTCTCCTTGAACTTCAGCTCTCATCGTCTTTTCGGTCTCTCCCTAGTCCTCCATCCCCCACACACGACATAGAACATCTGCCAGCGTCACAATCCCCCAAGCTCCCAAATCCGCGACTCTGACCCCAATCTCCTCATGCTTACTCTTAACAATCTTCGTCCTCTTCCACGACACCTTGGGCGAAAACTTAGCTTCAAAACAAGCGTCTAATTCTTCTATCGTTCGACCTACTGTTTCAACACCGAAGAAGAACCAGAGGAAGCTTGCCACGAAATCAACTCCGATCCAGACGAAATAGTATTCTGTCGAGAGTTAGTAAGGTAAGTGTCTCATAGAGAATTCACGTCTCCAAATCAAGAAGGAGCAAAAGGTGTCCATTTGTGAACTCGAACGTTTGGTTGTTAAAAGATCTCAATCCTCGGTTTCGAACTTACCAACCTCAGGACATTCTCGGCCTCTATCATAACTGGCAAGGTTGTGTTTCCGTATGAATGTGAAACTCGCATCTCGTCTGCCCATTAGGAAAAGCCAAACCTTGCCTTTTCACCTGGAACCAGACTCTAATACACAGCAGCATGAAGTCATGATCCCAGGACCCTAGGCCTTTCTCCTTGTCCTTCGACGATATGTACATCAAGCTCGGAGTCAGCATTTGTTTCATGGGAGAGTGTCCCAGAAATGTCGAGAGGTTCAGAAACAGACATGAACACTCTCCTCATAGAAATAAAAACTTAACGGCATCTACCCATTCCGTGAGCAGTTTCATGCAATCATCGCTGAGAGGATGTGTGAAGATTTTGGCATGGACAGGACTGTCATATAGAAGAATTTTCTTATGCAGGATATAGAGCGGGAGAGTCTGCTGGGATGGAAGATAAAGAGACCATTTTTGGTCTAGATCCTTAAGATGGGCGCGGAGATTCTGCAATGCTGAGATGCTTGAAAGTGTGAATAATATTCCGAGGCTGGTTGCATGGTATGGATGTCCATTGCCTTCTTAGACATTTCTGCTCAAGGCGATGCGTGAATGGCCAAAAGTTTAGGCCATTTATTGTATAGGTATAGCTGCCACTATCCAGTCTCCATCCACATCTTGATGAAGTTAAAACTAGTATCGGTGTACTCGAGGGTTAGAACGTAACAGCTTAAGGAGGGGGGGAGTAGTGCGTGGGTATGGAAGGCGATTAGAAGAATGTCAGAATCTTAGTATACCAGAACCGTTGGAACAAGGAGAACTTCCCCACCAATGAAGTCAGGCACCCGTTGCAGAAATCGCTCTTGCCAATGGGGTTATAAATTGAACATTTTCCGAAAGGAAGGAATGACCAGCCCCATTTGGGACATTACAATAGATAAAGAAACTAGCAAGGTAACCTGAAGTTCGATAATCAAAATTCATGCGTCTTGACTACATAAGTTCATTGCGTAAGAGTATTTTCAGAAGCTGTAAAGCCATAATTCCGTTCCGTAACCGTTATCCCGTTCGCTAATAGCAAAGACAAAGACCGAAAGCCCCTTTACTCCACAGTAACGGACTTGGCCAGATTTCGGGGGAAGTCAACATTCAGGCCCTCAGCAACTGCGAGCCAGTAGGCCATCAGTTGAAGAGGGATGACGTTGAGGAGACCTTGCAAGCAGTCGACAGTCTTGGGGATCTCGATAGTCTCGGCCTTGCCAGTCTTGAATTCCTCATCACCCTCGTTGCAGATAACGATGGGCTTTCCGCTGCGCGCAATGACTGTAGAATGTTAGTTGCGATTCAAATGAGAGCTGAAGGTAAGAATATACCTTGTTGGTAAGCGTTCAGCGACTTAGCGAAGATATCGTCACGAGTGAGAATCATAATGATTGGCAGGTTCTCGTCAACTAGAGCCAAGACACCGTGCTTGAGCTCTCCAGACATGACAGCCTCGCAATGGAGGTAAGAGATTTCCTTGATCTTCAAGGCACCCTCCAAAGCAGTCGAGAATTGACTACCTCTGCCCAAGAGTAGCAAGCTCTTCTGGTGCTTGAATGTTCGGGCGCAAAGCTCCTTGATGGGTTGATCGAGCTTCAAGATGTGCTTTATTTGCTCAGAGATCTTGCCAAGGCCCTCCATAATATCCTCGCGTCTCTTTTGCTTCGAGGTGCGATCTTCGCTCAAGGAGAGAGCGAACATGATCATCGCAATGAATTGCGAGGTATATGCCTTGGTTGATGCAACACCGATTTCGGGACCAGCATTGACGTGGACACCACAGTGAGTCAGGAGAGAGATGGAGGAACCGACAACGTTGACAATACCGACAGTTAAGGCACCACGCTCCAAGCAGTAGCGCAGAGCCATGAGAGAATCGGCGGTCTCGCCAGACTGGGAGACAAAGACACAGGTATCGTCACGGAAGACAGGTGCCTGTCTATCGAGGAAATCTGAGGCCAACTCGACTGAAATTGGGATCTCAGTAAGCTCCTCAAAAGCACCACGGACAGCCATGCAGGAGTGATAACTCGTTCCACAGGCAATGAAAATGATTCTTCTACATCGGCGGATCGTGGAAATGTATGATCGCAGACCACCAAGGGTAACCTTCTTGTTCTCAAGATCGAGACGACCTCTCATGGTGTTAATGACAGACTCAGGTTGTTCGAAGATTTCCTTTTGCATGAAGTGGTCGAACTTGCCCTTCATGATTTCTTGGAGTTCGAGCTCGAGTGTCTGGATGCTACGGACGTTGGAAGAACCATCGGCCTTGGTAAGTCTGTGGATGTTGAGGGATCCCTCGTGAATATGGGCAATATCGTCATCCTCGAGGTACATAACCTTCTTGGTGTGCTCAACGATAGCTGAAGGGTCGGAAGAGAGGAAGAATTCGGCTGGCATAGGAGCTCCATCGTCGGTCATGAAAGCTCGCGATTGTGATCTGTGCAAGAGAGACTTGTCGGGTGGGGCGAGGAGGTTGTCGGCGGACAGGAAGTTTCCAACGCTCGACTTCTTCATAGCCACATTTTGCGATGCTTGCTCTGCAGGGAGGGGTCCATCCTCGGAGAACTCAACATCGACAAAGTCAACCTTCATGCGCTTTTGCGTCTTGACACCAATAACCAAGGGGGAGCCTTTTCTGGCAGCAATAACTTCATGTGGGTAGTGGACCGACTTCATCAAAAGCCCGAAAGCGCCTTGCAACTCCTTGATAACAGCCTTTGCCAAATCCGTGAAGCCAAGAGTTGGGTGTTGGTCGTAAATGTATTTGGCAAGCTTTGCAATGCACTCAGTATCGGTCTCGGTCTCGAACTTGAAGCCCTTTGCGGTCAACAGGGTCTTCAATTCCTTGTAGTTAGTGATAATTCCGTTGTGGACAACAGAGAACTCCCATTTTGGGTCGGATCGGTGAGGATGACAGTTGATTCTTGAAGGGGGACCGTGAGTTGCTAGAAGTGCAATGTCAGCATGCATTCCCAGGAATTCGGAGCTGCCCAGGGGTAGGATGCAGGTCTTGAAGAGTGACGAGACATGCATGTGCTCGTCAAACCTCTCCAACGCAACAATAGGAATAATGCTCTGCAGATTTTTCGACTTACCCCATCTTGTGTGTGCAATACCAGCGTGTGAATCGAAGACCTTGGTGAAGTCTGGCTTCTCGTCGTCGATGAGTTGCCTCAACTTGGCGACCTTGCCAACCTCCTTGAAAGCGAACACCTCATTCTTCTTGTCACCATCAACGGCCAGACCAGCACTGTCATATCCACGATATTCGAGTCGAGAAAGGCCATTGACCAAGGTGTCGAGAATAAACTTGCGATCCTTCTCCACAAGCTGGGGTTATGTTAGTGGCAGGGACTTCGAGGGAGGAATTTAATTTCGAGAGCATGATAGCAAGGGCGATCGCTTGAAGAGAGTCTTACATAGTTGATGTATCCAAAGATGCCGCTGTGAGGGGGAAATGTTAGCTGCCATTGTTTTGACCCCGCTGCTGACGCTCAAGGGCTTGTCACTTACCACATCTTGAATGATTCTGGGAGATTCGCAAAGAGAGAATTGGATTGAAGTGCTGGAGGGTGATCTGCGCGGTGAATAAATAGAAGGCAAAGCACGAGAATGTGGTGAAGAAGAAGGAGGTGGTTTGGGAGAGCAAGTAATTCGTGATGGAGCTGGACTTTATGAACGTGTTTCAAACAAGCTAAAGCCGTAACCCCTGTCTCGGTTCGTATCTGGGATTGGTGGGGCAACCGAAGAAGGAAAGTTCAAGCCCCCGGCTTGTCAGCACACCCCTTTCGGCCAGCTTGCTTCAGCCGCTTTAAAGAATCTGCCTTGTATGCTCCAGGGCTCACATTTCTACGCACTTCTCCTGAGCGTTTGGCGTTCTATGATTAAACTCTTACTTGCTGGTCGAAAAGGGGGCTTCAATAACGTCGAAGTTGTCAGATGCGTGGTTCTGATTCGCTGGTTCATCTTGTACGAGGTGGCAGTGCCCCCCGCCAGTAGTCGTGCTTATTTTTAGAGCAAAGATCGCCAGGAACTGAGTTTCTGGCAGGGTTCTTGGCTGCTGTCTCCATCGTCAACATGGCAGCAAAGGAAAAAAGCTGGCAGCAGATGATGCTGTTCGCGGAGGCAATTGCCTCCTGAGAGAGGTTGGCCGACCCGTCGAATTCTTCGTATGCCAGTCCGTATTCGATGTACAGTCGTACGAAGTATTTGCCATGCTCGGCTAGCAGATGTCCTCAGGCTCTTGGCAGAAGCATTTCATCCTGATGGCGGTGACGACTCCTTGACTTGACGAGAACGTGCAAGTCGTACAACCAGCCATACGTCGCACAACTTCTCCATGTCTCAACACCCTGAAATTTCCACAAAGGGCTCATCTGCGGTTGACTGAAAGCTTATCAAAGTGCGGTCAGTGCTGAGATCCCGCCAGCTGTTTTACTTCTTGATTGGAGAACTCGAGAAGGATTCCGGTACCGAAGAGTGAGAATTACTTCAGCTCAGAGATAGGGGAGCCTCATGTCAGATTTTCCCCAAGTAGAGCACGATTCTCATCCCATATTAAGAAGTGCGATGTCTGCGTGTGCGCGGCAAGGCTGTTCTTGGGTGTGTCAGCTTGCCAGGCATGATTTGGACGAGCATCAAACAGCAGTGATCTCGCATAGTGGCGCAGGTCAATTTCGAGGATTCTAAGTATTTGAGGACACTCAGAGACAATATCGCAGGCAAGCGCTTGTTGGGACATTCCAACGGTCGATGGTCACCATTTGTTGTCCCAGAAATGATGCTGTGAGACTCGAAACTCATGGCTATCCAGATCCATGCCAAGGTCGAACAAGTACTGTTTTCAAAGTCGCAAATTGAAGTTGACAATCGATATTGAGGCTGGAATGCGAATGATTCAGGGTCGAATAGGGTTGGCATGCAAATTTTGAAATCTAAAAGGACCTTTTTTCCTGATTCTAGTCGCACGAAGAAATCTGTTATAGGAGGTCCATTGCATTAAGTCTATTGCTCTGCTAGTTGCGCTTCTCAGCCATTCCCCTCCAACCCACCGCTGTGGGTAGATCGTATCTGTCTTCAATCGTGATGTGAGCCAGACTCGCTGGGATGTAACCTAACTCCAACTCTCTCTCTCTCTCTCTCTCTCTCTCTCGTCAAGAAGGCGGACCCAGAACATGATTTCCATACTCGATTCTGGCATTGCCTTGAGTAGAGGTTGAATTTTGCCCTCCCAATCCAGGTCAAACATGTCGAAAGCATGCATCTCTTCATCATCGTCTATCCTAGCAGCATTAGACATCAACATACCTTTGATCTCGATCGCATAACTTACATATTGACAAAATCGAAGCCTCTCCTACCGCCCAAGCAAAATAGGCCAAATAAACCCTTGGAAACATCTCTGAGTTCTGGACCAGACAAGAGTCTGGGTTCATGTTTTCACCGTCCCCCCCCCAGAAGCCCATATTTTTAATATGAGCGGCGGCCTCTGGTTCGTTCTTACTTATCTTCCATAACCTCTATAGCTACAGCCGAGCGCCTTCGCATGCTTCCTCGCGAATGTCATCATCTCCTGATGGAATCCCTTTTGCACGATAATAATAATACCATATTCAGCTACCTCACTTTCATCTGCGGTAACTTCAGCAGCTATCACTTCTTCTAATAGAGAGGAACTGTATGACTCTGGGCCAGCAGCTACTGAGCAGGGTCCAAATGAGCAGGATTTTGATCTAATGAGGATTCAATTTCCAATTCAGTTGCAGAAGCACCATCTGATTCCGTGAAACGAATGGCATCTCGCTGACGAAGCACCCGGACGATAGAGGGGTTCAGATCCATCAAGCACTCAACACTGGTGTTCATGTCATCGATCAGATCTGCGAGGTCTTCGCCGTTTTCGGGATCGAAAGTCTGGCCTTCGCTTGGTAAGTCCCACCCTGCACCTTTGGACAATCCGGAAGTTAATTGCGCGACTCTAGCATGAAATTCGTGCTCCGGTCTCAGTTTTATCTGACATGCAAGCCCTAATCATTCTTTTCATTAGACGTCTTTAATGTGTTAAGCTCTCCAAGAATGGCTTACCACGAATGATACCTTGCGAGATGTCTATCAAATACTGCATAATTGCTTCTCGCAAGTCGCAGGACCATAGCGTCAAGAATTCTATGTCAGCCGGTTCAAGTGATTCTCCCCAGAGGAACAGCCTTTCTGACATGACACCTAGCATGGAAGCGAGTGGTGCCTCAATAGCATCAGGGGTTCGCTTGTAAATGTCCATAAATGCAACGATGGTCGATGAACATTGGCTGTACAATTTTGCTATGATTCCTTCTTGGTAGCTTGGAGCTAGTTTGGTCCTGTTGCGAAGCTTATCTTTGGGATTCTCAGCGTCACGCTTTTGAATGCGGCTCAATGAGGGGGTCTGTGTCTCTGCTTGACCCCTTCTTCGACTTTCGAGTCTCGTTTCAAGGTCAAGATCTTTTGCTGTCTTTTGCTCTTCTGAAGATATAAATGCACCGTCATAGGGAGTATTTCTTAGTACCGATTCATCTTTAAGGGTCAGTATTCTCAAATTTTGGTCGGGTGTATTCCTTGGATTGGTCTCTGCATGCTCATCAAAACCCGAAAGAGGATTTCATAGCTGGAGGAAAGGTACCTTTAAAATGAGAATGCCCAGAGTTTTTCTGTTTACTGCTCTTTCGATCTTGATGATGCCTCTCAATAGGCAGGGGCTCGTGTTCGTCTCCCTCTCCAATCGTCCGTACCATAGAGAGAGGTGTGGCCGGAAATCGGATGTCACCATATGAAGCTGAGATATTAGGATTTTTCTCACATGAAACTGGGATATTAGGATTTGGCTCACACGAATCAAGCTCCTCGACCTGAGCATCATCTTCTGCGTGTATCTTTTGCTTTATCTCTCCCCACGTTCCTTGTTTACCTGTCACATCATCTGAAACTGCCGAATCTTTTCTTTTCCTTCCTACAGTAGAACGATCGTGGCTTGTATTTTCGTGCAATTGGACGTCTTGTTTGGTGACTTGATCCGCCGATCCCCATGAATATTCTGCTTTGGCTGTACGTCGCCTTGCCTCGGGAAGCGTGTGTAAACCTGTTTTGGCTCTTTTCGGTGACCTGCTGCCTTCATCTTCTTTGACTTCGGCAAATCGTCGACGTTTTTCACTTGAAACTTGAGCTTCAAGGTTGATTGCAGTACTCGATCCTTCTCCCTGGCTATTGCTACCCGCGGCCATATGATCGCCGATGGAGCCTACACTCTCTTTATATGAATCTAGCGCTGAAAATACGGGCGGGTCTGCGACTTCTCCTTTGGGCTTGTCGCTGTCGACAGGTATCCATTCTTTGATGCTTTGCTTTGGCACACCGCGTCCCATGAAGTGGTCATCGATATGATCAAAGCGCTCAGTCCAGGCCTCTAAACCATTCCTTTTCAGATCAACAGGCTTGCCACAGAAACCACACCAAAATCTTGCTTGGCAATTTCGTCCTAAACGGCAATTATCGGTTTTGGCCTTGATAACATGTTCATCGACTATACAGTGGTCCTTCTTGAGATGGTCTTGGAATATTGAGCGACGATAACACACTTTCGTACAAGGCGTGTTGTTCGCCTTGATATCCGCACATCTCCAGATCTCAAGGTGAAAGTGTTGAGAATTCTCATGGCGCTTCCAGTCGTTCTTGCTGTCGAAGACCTTATTGCAGGTTAAAAAGGTGCAGCCGTACGGTCTCTCGTGTCCTTTCATTTCTGAAGACGATGACCAGTCTCTGTCGTTTCAAGTCCATAAGATACCAGTCTTGAGAATCATAGATTTGACGGTGTGGTCCAAAACCTAAATGGCTCAGAGTAAATTAACGTTACGACGAGGCTGGCTAGCCGCAAGCAAGAGTAGCTGAGGCTTTCATGCAGGCAAACCGTTTTCAGCGCCGAGACTTTCAAGGAAACAAGGCTGTGATACCCCAGAAGCTGCACAAGCAATGGCTGACGTGCAGGGCAGATTTGGAAGGCATATTGAGGTACTCATCCTGAAATCTATTTTCAAAACCACAACGTCATGCCACGGTTTCGTTCGAAGCTGATTTTGTTGATAGCTTTGAAGTCGTTGGATTCAGCAATATGGAAGGAGTAGGAATTGTTCTAGCAGTGTTACCACTGATAGTATCAGCGCTCGAGCACTACGAAGATGTCTTCGTCCCCTTCCAGCGATACAAGGATTACGTCCCAGAACTGGGCCGATTTCAACGACGACTTTTGGCTCAGAAAACCATATTCCGATCTCAGTGTCAACTTTTGCTGGTTTCCTTGACGGATGAAGACACGGCACGTAGCATGTTAGAGGAGGGACACCATCAGGAATGGCTTTCGAACGATTTGGAGGCAAGGTTGTCCGAGCAATTAGGTGACTCTACAACTGCGTGTGTCGCAACTATAAAAGAGATTCAGACGCAATTATCCTCAATTGAGGAAGAAGCAGAAAACACCAATGTTAGGATTGCCAATGAAGGACATCCAGTACAGGCAAGCTCATCACACATTAGCAACATCTTACTGACAAGCCCAACCAGACGACGATGCCATCAGATAACTCCTCGCGCACACGAATTAAAACGAAATTGAAATTTGCCATGTCGAAGTCACGCCTCCAAGACTACATCGACCGACTCCGCGACTCCAATCAGGACTTTATTGCACTATCTGATCAGACTAAGAAGATCCTGGCTGCTACAGGCGATAACCGTCCCTCAACCTCTTCTGCGATCGCGATCAAGCAATGCGACATGATTCAGAAAGATTCTGTTCAACTATACGAGGCCCTAGCTGTTGCATGCTCGTTGCACAAAGCACACCAGGCTCACCTTCAAATCGGGAGTCCGCCGCTGAACCAAACATCGTCTCTTCAGCCACCGTCTGTTGATTTTCGGGTCGGACTTTCGAAAGTGGTCAACGAAGAGAATCCAGCTCCGGAAATCCCTGTCTGGCTCTTGATCAAGCCGGCCTCTGGTCACGTATCAAGCCTTCAACACAATGACAATTTTCAACTTCATCGTTCCGCGCAAGTCTCCCTGCTACATCAGACTCTGATGAAGCGCGAAGCAAAGCCAGAAGCACAACCAGATTGTTCACGGCAAAGAAAGAGGTTGAAGAAGAAGGATGGGCGGCCCAAGCAGAGGCAGGATTCAACAGCTAATTTGGCAGCAATTTCATCCACAAATCCAACCACGAGTTCTAGCCTCGCTGATCCGACTGGGCCACGAAACATCATCGCACTACGGTCCATACCAGAAGTGGAACCAACGCGGAATTTCTGCACAGCCCAAGATCTTTGCATTCATATTCGGGCTATGTCCACACAGTCCAGTATTGTCCAGGAGACCTGTTTTGGGTGCCTAAAACGCTCATCAACGACATATAAACTTTACTATGAGAATCAAACCAAATTTCCTAACCAATCCATCAATCTTGACGACCTCATTTCCGAAATGGGCAAGCGCGATCGCAACAAGCAGCCACTTCCCTCGCTGTCATTGGTTGAGTCCATAAAAGTGGCGAGGAACGTAGCTCTCTTTGTTCTTCGGTTCCATGCTACACCACTGTTGAATCCATCTTGGGGAGCTCGTAACGTAACTTTTTTCGGCCTAAGCAGAGACTGTATTCAAGACGGCGAAGGTCATCAACTTTCGCCAGTGAAGCAATTACCTGCCCCTTTCCTGAATATGAATGTTCAAGTCACTTCTAGCTCATTGCGTGCGGCAACAGATATACAATCAACAAATTTCCCTGACGCACGCATACGAAACCAAGACCTGTTCCGTTTGGGCGTCATACTCCTGGAACTGGCTTACCAGGCACCCTTGGGCAATATTCGAGCGGACTCTCCTAGAGGCAATACTCAAACTGACTTCGACCTTGCCGACAAGCACAGTCGCAATGTTGGCGCCTTGTTGGGATCGAGGTATGCCAAAGTTGTCCGCAAATGTTTGAACTGTGATTTTGGCCAGGATAATGACCTTAGTGCTCCAGAGCTGAAGAAAGCTGTCCACAAGGGTGTTGTAATTGAGCTTGAGGATTTGGTGAAGAATTTTGAGACAAAAATGAGCGTCAATTGAGACGTCAGGTGCTCTTCAAACACTCTAGATACGAACTCGAGGTGAGACAGAAAGGCACTTGCCAGACCCATTTTCGTGATGCCATTACTGTTTTCTCAGCAAGGGGATCACAATGTGCACAGATGTTTCTCTAGGTAATTATATTTTCTGCTGTGTTATCAGTCATAAGACTGTCAATCTATGCTGTCTAGGTGGGAGAAAAGCAAATCCCACGCCCATACCATTACAATCTTCCTTAAGCTACCGAGAAAAATATTCCCTTTACTCAAGTACTTGTCATAACCGTCACAATTTTCCCTGAGCTAATAAACAAGTAAAGCTTCCTTTCGCCCAAGTACTCCGTCGTAACTCCGCATAGCCCCGACACCGAATATGCTGTAATAGTCAAGTGATATCATTCATACGAGCGCCCATCAAGTATTCCTGTACCTATTAAACAATTTGATAACGCCCTTCCATCAACCTAATTCCGACGTGAATAGTGGCGCGGGGGTCGAGTAGTTCTGCTACTGGAAGAGATGACACGACTAGCTGAGGGTGAACGTGAACTTCTCAAGGGATCAGCTCGGCGAACGGGCATGGAACGGTAGGCGGTCATTCTAAAGTCGCCAGAAGCAGGCTCCATAAGTCGTCGAAGTTCGCCGCCCAAGTGTCGAAAGTCGTCTTCCCAGCCATCGCAAGCGCCATCGATTTGGATTGGATCTCTACGGCTACCACCGCTACGACCAGCAACCTCAATGTAGACTGGATTGGCACGACCGCCTTGGCGTGTGTGAGGCACTGGGGTGAATGGATTTGTGTGGTGGAAAACTTGAACATTCTCGCGAGCGGGTTGAACATATTGTCTTGGTTGGCGTGGTTGTCGGCGAACGGCTGGGCGGATGGAGCTATCTGAAGAGTCTTCCTCGCCTCCAGGCATTGCGTTTGCGACGTAGATGTTTGAAGCTGGCATGCCATAATCATAGTCGCTCACATCATCTGGGTGGCCATTATCAGTAACACTAACCCCTCGGTCTCCCCTGGCCTCATAGTGTTCATTATAATCGGCGGCATAAGTCATGGCTCTAGCAGTGCTGGTATCGCGGGTGTTGCTGCGGCTGCGGTCGCCTTCTCTTGTCGAAATACTCATCTCAGTATCACCGTCTCCATCGATGCTAGCGCCCTCTGCAGTCGAGAACTCATTCGCGCCCTCATCATCATCGTCCTCGCCAAGGTGCTGGTAGTACTCGGTGGCATAGGCATCAGCAGCACCATAGTCAATATAGGAGGTGGTTCCCCTGCCATAGCTTTCATTATTATAGGTAGGGGTCTGCGAATGCGAAGTATCTGAAAGGTCGCCTTGGGACTCGTCTTCGCCTTCATGGTAAATTGCCGCATTGCCATCGATGGTCTCCGTAGTGGTATCGCTTCTTTGGTCGTCATGGTCGTCCTCGTTGGTGGCATATCCACCGTACTCGTAATCATATGGTTCTCTGGCCTCAACCTCGCTCTCATTGCCGTTGTCCAACGGGCTCCAACCAGCGCTCTGCAATCGTAGCTCGGCTTCGCTCAGAGACTCATCGTAATCCGATTCATGAGTGCTATCATCCGAGATGCTCAGCGCATCAGGTACAGCAGGTGGTGGAGGCGATGATGAAACAAAAGCTCCTGGAACTCGACGACGGCGCGAGCGACCATTGGAAATCGCGCCGCCTTCATCATCAGACTCATCGTCGGAAACGAGATTGATCTCTTGACGTTGGCGAGGGAGGGCAGGTTCGGGAGAAGAAAGGTCAACGAAACGGCCGCCTGCTCCTCGGATTGGCTCTTGAACCTCTGGTTCGTCTCGCACGACGAATCCATCAAGAGAATCCGACTCATAGTCGCTATCGCCAGTACCTTCGCTGCCATCTGATCCCGAAAGCTCGGAGGCTTCGCTAAGAATTGCTGGATGGTGGAAGTGGTGAGGATAATGAGCACCGTGAGCGTGAGCTCCAACGAAGTGAGGTTGGTCCATGAATCGGTGATGGTTGCGCATGTGAGCGAAGTCTATTTCGACTTCCTCGGCGTCCAAATCGACCTCGATGTTCTCAAGGTGTTCGTCATCGTCTTCATCGAAGTCGCTATAGGCGTAGGGATCTCCAGCGAGCTCTTGACCACAGACTGCGCACAATGGACCTCCTTCATGTTCATGATTGCAAGTCGGACATCGCATGACGCCATCTTCCTCATCCCACACTAGTCGAGTTCCTGCTGCGGGTTTCTTGGGGAACATGCCCTTGAACAGGCCTTCTGCGCTGTTCTTGTCCTTCTCGATTTCTGCTGCCTCTTCTTCACGTTTCTTAGCATGTTGTTCAGCGGTCTCGTCTGCCGGCATAAGTGCTCTTTGCTTTGTGAAGACTTCGACTATAGACTTGACCTGTGCGGAGTGAATTAGCATGCTTGTTCGAACTTAAGGGCCGGCCTGGAGACTCACGGTATAGTTCTGCATGGGAATCTGCTTGACACTAGCACGACACTGTGGGCATGTCTTCTTGCGTACGTTCTGGCTGAACCAATTGCAGAGACACTGGGGAGAAGTTAGCTTCCGGCATCGACAAAGAATGAAAGTCAAAGCGAAAGTGAAAGTTAAACTAACCGCATAGCAATAAGTGTGACCGCAATTCAGAACATAGGGCTCATATTGCAACTGATCGCAGATGAAGCATGTAACAGTGGACCGGATCTGGACAAGGTCTGCCTTGAAGACTGCGGCCAGCTGGGCATCACCTTTGGAATTGGACATAGTCGGAGTTGTCTCGCGGCTGCCGCTGCCAGACTCTCGAGAGCGCTTCTTCTTGTCTTTCATGCCGTGGGACTTGGAGGATGACTTGGAGGACGGTGGTGTAAGGGAAGTGTGGGTGTGGATGTTGGTAGGGTTGGGGGTGGGATTGTGATTTTGGGCAGCCACCGCGTCGGCGCGAGGCAGGGAAGTCATGGTGAAACCAAGACCGCTGGAATTTTTTTTGGCAATTCTGCAGAAGAGCAACGAAAATATTGTGCACTTCAAAATAGATGAACGATGCGTTTTGCGCTGTGTCGTGCTGTGTCGTGATATTCTTAAGTTGGGAAAGTATCAGGCTCGAGAAGGCTGATGGGGACCCGCGGTCACGAATGAAGCTAGCGCTAGCCGCCGCATCAAAGTCTGCGTGTGGGGTTCACTGAATTTTGACGACAATGCGAACTTCACCAACCTCTATAATTTCTCGTTGACTTACTATTGTCCCGACTTTGTCGGACATGCTGTGTCATTGTGACAATGGTAAGGATTTTGGGATTATCTCCTTCATTCTTTCAACGGTGTTGCAATTACCTTCCACGAGCTCGATCCCCGGACACATGCAAAATGGACCTCTTTCTTCTGTTTCCCAAGCCACGGAAACATAATCCTTTTGGACTGTTACCAAACAGATCTTTTGTGGTGGTCTTTGCAGGGTTGTTAGCGGCTTGCAAAGTTGTCATTCCACCCCCACTCATTATTCCTCCAGCACCCCCATCAAAATGACATTTCCATCGAGCCCGTCTGACAAAGGTAGTAATTTATCTATCTATAATTATAATTGATTGTATGGCACAACGTTACAGGCGCAGTTGGATATTCTTATCCCCGGATCAAACACTCTACGCTGAATTGCTCGGACAAGTAACTTGCAAATCAATGCTAACATCAACAAGAAGCAGAACGAAGGCATTGCGAAGCGTGCACGTTTCAGCTATCAAGCAAGAATATCAAGAAAAAGCGCCAAGAGAATTCGTAATCATAAGGCCCCCCCCCCCAAATCCCCTATACCCAATTTTCAATCTGTCAGTAGACAGCAGACAGCTCTTTACTCGCCCTTCTTGCGTCTCTTCGGCTCATTAGCTTCCACACAAACATCTGCAAGACATCCTTTCTTCACCAAAGACTCATCAACAATCTCTTTGTCAAGGTGAGAAAGAGTCTTGATCTCGAAGTCGAGGAAGGATTTGATGGCTTGGACATCAGTGGCGCCGGCTTTCATCGAGTCGCGGACGTTCTTGAGCATTTGTCTGATGCGGGACTCGGCGTTCTCGAGTTGATATTCGACTGCTTGGCCGTAGAGCTCGGAGAGGTTGGAGATGGGACGCACGGTGTTGAGGACTGTGTCATCGCGGATGCGGGGTGAGCGGGGACGGAAGGATGTAACCATTGTTACGCGCTCTTGACCGCCGAAAGCTCGGAGAGCTTGGTGATCGATGTAACGTCCTTGGAGGACAACAGCACATCCCTAATGAATAGTTAGTGAGTGCCCTATATGGATGTGATGATTGTGGGAGTTCTTACCTTGCTTGGTCCACGGACCTTTCTTATCTCACCCGTGCCGGTTCGCAGTGCAGTCTCACCTCCAATCATGTTTGTTGTATCGCTCATCATGAGCACGCAGACAAAAGGGTAGCTGTCTCTGTGCCAGCCGACGATGGCATCATCGTCCATGTTGGCGTCTCTCTTGTTGCCTGGAACAGAGAGGTTGATGTGTCCGATCTCATAGTCCATGACTGGGACGAGCTCAACGCCAGCGATCTTGGAAATAAGCGCGAGTGTTTCGGGGTGCTTCCAGGCCTCGAAGATGAACTTGCCATGTCTGCATGTTGTTAGCGAGTGCTCACATGTGTCTGTGGGATGTGCTTACTTGGGGGCATAGCCACGCAGCTGCTTGGGAGCAATGTCGGATGTGTAGCTGTACTTTTCTTGAACTTCGGGGTCAAAGATCTCCTCTCTCATGATGTTGACCGCCTCTTCGCTGAATAGACGGAAGGGTTCTGAGACGGCAACTGGTGATACGCCTTTGCTGCTTGTGAATCCGATCTCTTCCATTGTGTAAATATGTGTTGGTTCCTCGTATTGGAGATGCTTGCTTGGGTTGAAGAGCTTGCCAACGGCGGGAGAGCCCTGATCGGCAGCGAGGTACTTGGCAAAGGAGCGCTTCAGTGAATCTTGCGTCTCCTTGGAGGATGGGTTGATTCTTGGAGAGTTGACCATCTTGGAAGAGAAGGGGTCTGGTGTGCCAGCTGGCTTATAAACGTCAGGAGTAGCCATTGTTCTTAAATCTGTGTTGATATCGACTTTGTTGTCTCTGTGTGATGTTAGAAACAGGATGAAGTTGGTGATCTGCTGATAAGCGATGAATTGAGGGTGTAGAATTTGGACTGCACGTCCATGAAACACCGGAGGTGAAAGGTTCATCTGCCTTTGGAAGTATACTGCATGCCTGCAGCGTAGCCTCCAACTATGCGAGCCGCATGAAAAGGAGAATAGGGGTAGGCGAAAAGACGCGATCTCGGCTCCTGTACCTCTCGAAAGGGGCGCCAGATGCGAATCGACGAGGATGCTCGCACCTGGCGATTTGGGAAAGAGAAGTGAACTTACAAAAAGAGCGGAACTCGATAAGCAAAAGAGTATGTTCGTTTGAGAATTTGGAAAGGCTTTCGAGTGTAGTTTTTGTGGTATGAGTGTGGATGAGACTGAGAAATAGTTTGAGGTTGTTGATGTTCGGCGTTGAGTTGGCGTCCGCTCTTTCTTATACCTGATAACTCTTAAGCCCTTCACATAAGACTATGCCCTTCACCAGCGCTTGACCTCTGAAGTAAACAATCCAATCTTGGAAATACGCTACGGAAAGATCAACCGTGATTCTTGCACTTCCTTGATGCTTCGGTCCTGTCAGCCCTGGCTGGGTTCCTCCACACCTTTCTTGCATCAAATGCTGCCGTTCTCAGATGATTCTCAAGCCAGAAGTGTGGAGAAAGTCTCACGATGTTCGCCTGTGCCAGCTGTGACGAAGCCGCCTTATCGATGAAGCTATCTCACTCGTCGATCTGTATTCCTGGCCGTGACACTGGATCGTTGTGCCAATGTCGCGGACCAGGTCGACGCGCAGATGTCCGCACTAGTCGGAGGCATATCCAGGGTATCATCGTGGCGGTTGAGATATTGCATGGAAAGGGTTTCTGTAAATGGATAGGACCGGATAACTGGCAACGTGCACTATGCCGAGACAATAACAAAAGTTCAGTGCCTGCTCTGTTTGGCATACCAATCGGCAGCTCTGGGAACGGTTCTCGACCCTCACAAGCGTAAGGGGGAGGGGTGTTGAACCGATCGGGAAGCGTCGTCGCCGGCAGTCTCTCACATGTCTTGTTCAAGCTGAGGTCGAATTACCAAAGTTCACAGACTGACGCTGCTTGTGGAGACAAATCAAAGCAGGAGTGGGGGAGAACGAAGATAGGTGTGGAGGGCTAATGAATCATATGTCGGCCCAGAGCGGAGAGATATCTAAGTGCTGGGACGTATGGACTTGTTTTCCCGATATGGAAGGAAATCGACTAGTGCTACCCGTCGCTCGACATTGCCGTGCAGAGAGACGCCGTTAACGGACGCATGTTCGAGCTGACGGTTTGGTCAAAAGTGTCGGAGGTTCGTGACGAGCCCAGCCACAGGCCATCACGGGATTCGACGTATCGGCCCACAATCTGCGGCATCTTGCAGACTGGCAGGCCAAGCGGAGAGCCTTCCCAGCGCCCAACGTTGTTCGTGAGGCCAAGAATGTGCAATGGATAGGTAACCACCTTTGAGGAGTCTCTGCATGCCTTGAGGCACGGTCTTGGGCGACCGGTGCGCAGGCTCCTCACCAGAGTTAAGCCAAAGAGATAAGACATTGGACTTCCATCCCCGTCGCAGGCTCACTGGAGCCAGGTAAAGTGGCGGTCTGCCCCGCTTTCGACGCTGAGCAAAGTGTTCGGGGCATAGTTTCAAGTCGGCGAGGCTGGGTAATCCCTCCTACCAGCCTTGCTCGGAAAAAGAAAGGATTAGAAGATACACTGCCGGCGCTTCCCAAAATAACAAGAGACGACGAACAGACGTCGTCGTTGATGCTCCTGCAAAGTCATCTTTAGGCGTGTGAACTTGATGCAGGTAGATAAGAACCCCTGCTCGCTGCTCCGATAAGGCTCGGCTAGGCTTTGGAATGGCTTCACTCTTCCAGAACACTTCCTCAACCACGAGCGGGACAGCAAGACCCCTGAACAGGACTCGAAGCCATGTCGTCGACTGGAGGTACTTCCGAAGAGAATCCATGGGACGCTAAGACAAGCCAGACATTCGAAAAGTATACACTCTCCCTACTTGCTCTTCAGGACCGCAAAATAGCGACTTCATCTTCTGAGCTCAGCTGATATTGTTCTGTGTAGCAAACGTCCAGGAGAGTACTTCGATCCATGCCAGGAAGCTGCGTCAAGGAGTTTGAAGTGTCTTCATCGTAATGGTGGTGATCGGGAGATGTGTACGGATTACTTTCAGTGAGTGTTTTGATGGACAGCGATGGAGAATTTTCCGTCGCGGCTCAAGCGCGTGCTGACCTCACGATTCAGAGCATACAGGGACTGCAAACAACAATGGGTGAGTGAAGTCCCTTATGATTGGCAATTTCCCACGGTAACGTCCTTGGGGTGTGGTTGTGTCTTAATAAAGCGTGCTTCCTACTGGCTTTGGCTTTCAAACCTTCAAGTATCAAGCACTCCCACCACTAAGGCCCCCAACCAACCATCTTGGATTTGGCCAAACATCCCTCTTTGTTAATGAGAAAAGAAACAGTGACTAACGATGTGCCAGCTCACGGCAAGAAAGGAAGCGAAGCGGAAGGAAGGGAAGGGCTGGTTTTCGTAAACGGAACATAAAAGCTTAGGAGGTTCTCATTGTAAAACATATATTCCACTCTGTAACATAACTCACAACTAAAGGCCAATTCATGAATGATGGGCTGTGAGACCAAAGAGTCTTGCTTGATTAGACTCGCTTGGATAGTATTCCGTGAATCACGTTGGTGAAGTTAAAATGCCTGTACAAATATTATTACACACATCTTTAGAACGCGGAGTAGCACGAAGATAATACGTGGGAAACAATACTAAAAGGTTTAGGTCTTTGGGTCTTTGTAGACAGTCGCTCCTTCCCCTGAAGGTGCAGCTAATTTGTCGGTTCGGTAGGACTTGCGAACGGCCGACCTTCATGCACAACATTTTTCTTAACCGTTACGAACACTCTATTGCGACCAGGCCAACGAGAGATACATCCAATCCTAGACTGTCTTCTAGAGAATAATAACGCGGGCCTTTTAGCGGACTTGCATACCTCCTTCGGTGGGGCCTCGAGGGCGTCCAGTGCAAAGAGCGCACAATGGACAATCTTCAAGACCGACAAGATGTCCCAATATGGAACGCGGTCGAGGCCAAGAACTACAAACAAGCCTTAAAGCTCGTGGACAAGAGATTAGCAAAGAAACCCACAGACTACCTTGAGGTATGTAGCACACATCGACTTTGCGCTGAGCCCTTCTCCGCCCTTGCTGAGCCTGTGGTGTGAAATCAATCACGTGATATCCACTTTATCAATAAGATGTCTAATATTTTTATAGGCCGTAAAGATCTATATCAGATCTCTTTTACCTCAGGTCTCAGAGAAATCAGCTGTCCTCGTCCATTTGGAAGAACTCGTGAGCAGAAAATCAACAATCTCAGATCTAGCTGCCATAGAGCTCTATGAAGATGCTCTTGAAGAAATTTTACCAGGAGCTCGAGAAAGCTGGATCAAAACTATCGGAGAGCTCAGGTGGCAATACGTCAAAGCGTTTTCCAAGCAAGAAGATAGTTGCCTGAAGTGCTTTCAAGCATGTCTGTCGAGAGACGATCTTGACCATGCTCGGCAGGTATGTCACTACTCAGTTGATGATGTTGCACTTCAAATTACAGGGAATATGTTACTAATACTTGTGTTCAAAGATTTCCAACAGCCTCGAAAAGAACTTTCCCAAGAATCACTCCTACATATTCTGGAATATCACGTCTATGTTCTTGTTTGCTGTAAGTTCCTAGATGCTGCAATGAAGAATCTCACTAACACGTATCAGACATCGCCACAATGCCCCGAAGCCCAGAAAAGAATATGGGGAGGTTTATCATCAGGCCAGATTGGCAAACTGGCCGCTGCGACTAGAGAAGCAACTGTGAGTATACTTTTCAAACTTGAACAACATGATTGTGCTTAATAGTAATTTAGGATGTGAAACAGTTGCCAGTCAGGTCCATACAGACGCCACAAGAGCTCCTGCTTTTGGACAGGGTTACTGAGTCTTTCGGAAGGCCAGAGCAACGGCTAGAATACTTGCAAGATCCCCACCTAGGACCAGAATCAGTCGTGGCGAAAGGCGACTGGGGATTATGGATACTAAAATTGAAGTTGATAGGACAGGCCAATCGATGGCAGGAACTCTTCGAGCTTTGTGGCACCTTGCTCAAACGAGCACGCACGGCTAATGATTCGAACCAGCTTGCGGATGCTTCATTCAGCGATTGGACTGTGTGGGAAGCGTATCTAAAGTCAGCAAGCAAACTCGAAGGTCACAAGTAAGTGGACGAGTTCTTATACTCAACCATCCAGTTGACAAATATATAGACACTATGACCAAATCCGTGCTGAAGTCGAGGCGCATTTAGACCCATCATGCAACATCGACAAAGCCTGGAAGAGGAATGCGTCCTTGGCATCTGTCAAATTGACATTTGAAAGCTGGACTGCCTTCTCCCAAGATCATCCAGCAGTAAATGGAGAAATTGTTAAACCCACGCCTTATCTGAGCTCGGTAGTTCAGTATCTGCAAATGTATGGGGATGCCAGTACTGCGTACAATGATCTCAGGCAATATGTTGAGCTCTTGAACTCGGGCGAGCGAGCTCAACTCTTGAAGATCCTCAATGAACACACCAAATTGGAAACATCACAGCAACCAATTGGACCATCTAAACCCGATGTGAAAGGCGATGATCAAAAGGTTGGTCCATGTTTTCTGCACTTCCCAGCTCTGTATGCTAATTTCTAACTACTTTCCAGTTATCTACCGCTTCTCAGATCACCAGAGCCATAAACAGACTTAAGCTCAAGTATCTGATTACGTGCAGCATTCCAGAGCATGACCGCAAACAGACTCTAGAAGCGAGGCACGATCTCAGGTGCATCTTCTGCACTAGCAGCTGTGGAATATCCTGCAAGTCTTGCTTAGAAAAGCTTGCGGAGGAGTCTATCAACTCCTACCGAACAGCCGTCAACGACGACAGCCAAATCATGGAGTCACTCCTTACCACCGATCGACATCCTGCGGATGACCTCTGTGTTCTAGCAGTAATGTGCCTGATCAAAATCGGGTGCATCGATACAAGTTCTGCAGCCGAACCCCTCAACAAACCTCGGGCGACTTATCTATTTCAAGCCACAGTCCTCCTGGAGTCTACCTGGTCACGTTCCAAATCGAACTTCCAGTTGTCTCAGATGCTTATCCGACTATATTCATACTTCGGATGTGGCTCACTTGCAATGAGAGCCTTCCAGCGTTTATTCTTAAAACAAATTCAGCTGGACACTCTATCATACACCATGTTTGACAGGATATCCACCTTGCATCCTCATCCTATCAGCGACTCCCCAGACGGACCTTCAAAGACTCGAACACTCATCGAGCAATTACAGAAGCAGCAAAAGCTGTACAAGACTTCTCGAGAACATATCAACAAGAATACCTGGTTGTCTTTCAAGCATGGTAGCTACAACGCAGTATTCGAGTTCAGAGAGGTGACGCAGAAGTTGTCTCACAGCTTGTCTGCTGTCATGTCCATTATCGAAAGTAACAAGATCCATCGCTTTACCACAAACACCGTTCCAGCCACCGCAGTATCTCGAATGCATGACTTGATCCGTAGGTCTTCGCTCTTCTTATTTCCGCAATGCTAACTTATCAGCAGCTTCTGATATCGACAACTCAGAGACCGCCTTATCTGATAACAACGACT
The DNA here is from genome assembly GCA_014904845.1 of Acephala macrosclerotiorum. NCBI lineage: Eukaryota > Fungi > Ascomycota > Leotiomycetes > Helotiales > Mollisiaceae > Acephala > Acephala macrosclerotiorum. The sequence goes on from MU119217.1 coordinate 138,133, forward strand.
ACGAAACCTTCCCGACTTACGAAAGCAGCCTTTCACCAACCTTCGAAGAACTCAGTCGCTTCATTCCTGGTCCCTCCGTACGTCACATCACCATCCCTCTCCCAATCTCTCCCCATCCTTTTCAACATCCGACTAACATGACTCAGGAAACCCGATACCGGCTCGACCTCCTCGCCGAAAAGATATCCCTTATCGTGGACCCATCTCCCGAGTTGAGCGGTGAAAGAGCCATCCTTGAGCAATCATTGAAACAGACTCTTGATTCCCAAAAGCAGAGTTGGGCAGCAGAGGCCTCAAAAGTGGGGTCCAAATCCATGACTCGGGTTGAACAGTTGGCGGGTTATGCTTATCGTGCTATGGGGCTTATTATCACTGAGGCTTGTGATCAGACGCTCTGGGCGGAAGGGGATTTCAAGAGTAGATTGGAAGGTCACAATAATGAACTCTGTGAGAGGATCGGGGAGTTGGGAGAGTTGCTTGAGGGGATGAAGGATGTGGTGCCTGCATTCCAGGAAACGTTGAATGCTGTTTATACGGCGAATGAGGTTGAGAGGACGGCTCTCAACTTCTGCAAGTTCCTGAACGGGAAAGGTAAAGCTGTCTACGAGACTCAGCTGGAAGCGAACAAGCAGATTACTGCCGCTGCTGAGGGTCTGATACGAGTTGTCATAGACAAATGCGTGGTCGTCAAGAAGGGCCTAGATGAAGGTGGTTGGATTGATAAGGTGCTTGGAAGTGTCTTTCCAGAGTCTGAACAGCATAGATATCCTTCAGCTTCGCTGGTTGAGGCTGTGAGACAGGTTCTTGATGAGGTCTTTATGGAGGGATGGGCTGGTGAGGTTGTGGAGAGTTGGAAGGAGTCTGTTGCTGGGTTCTCGTATATCAAGATGCCTTCTAAAGCATAGCGGGTTGGGAAAGGGGTATGAATAGCAAAATGAAAAGCACTCGGATTCCCAAGTAGTTCTTATCCCGTCTTCTCTCTTCACAATCTTCACAGGTAGCACAAGCACAAGAACGCAATGCTTTACAGCACGCCACACCTCAAAAATCAACGGAAATTCATTCCTCATTCCTTTAAATCATCAATTCACAACATATCATCCTCCACCGCTTTCCTAGCCTGTATCCTAATCGCCATCTGCGTCCTCTCCTCCCTCAACGTAACATAAATCCAAAACCACGTAATCATCTCCACAAACGCCCACGTAAATAGCACCCTATTTTTCAGCCCTTCTCCCCACGAACTCGGACTATATGATTTTGATGCGTAGATGGGAGAGGTATCGGCAAAGAGGTAGGAGTAGGCGGCTAGGAGGGAGAAGAGGAGGAATCGTACTGGTGCTTGGGGGTTGTTAGTTGAGTTGGGGGAGGGACGGAATGGGAGAAACGGGAGAAATGAGGAAGCGAAGGGGGATGGAGATGGGAATAGAAACGGGACGGATGGACCTTGGGAGCCCCAGAAGTATTGAGAGACTTCTTCGGGGAGGGAGACGGAGACGAGGTCGGTGATTCCTACGACAAGGAGGAGAGCGGAAAGGAAAGCTAGTGGGGGTGATTGTGTTTCGAAGGAGCGCGTATTTGGCTATCCAAACATCAGTAACTATGCGGTAAGTTTAGGATTTGAGGGTCAAGTACCAAACCCATAGCTTCCCCTATAATAAACACCAGCGTCTGGTCCGCGATAGCTCCAGGGGAAGTGAGGAAGAAGTACGCAAGCGTAACGTGGAAAAGTGAGAGCGAGGTAATGATCGTAGCTGCGGATATAAGCGCCATGTTGAATGTTGAACTTGGGAGATTTGGCCAAGATCTGGGGTTGTTGTTGGTTTATGTACAGAGTTGGTCTCACGATGTGGTCATTTGCACCTCACCTGGAAGCTCGCCGTCACTTTTTCGAAAGTTTTTGGGCTGAAACATGACGGTGCTCACGCGCACAGACCAAGGGACTTGAATAAGGTTGCTTTGTTTCTCCGATGTCCGTGACAAGGGTTCAAACTTCATCGGGCTTGGGGGCTGGTTCAGCCAGCCTCGAGAGAAGTTCGTGAAGTTTGATACGAAGATGACCATGAAGGACCAAAGAGATGCATAGTCCTGCATAACCGAGTACAAATTTCAAGGAGGTAGTGCCCCAATATGACACAGTCAAGTAGTCTTTCATTGCGCTGATTTTCCAGATTGTTTCGGACATTCTTCATAGAATTGACCCCTCTCTCAGTTCTCGACTTTCCTCCAAATCGCACCTCGACGCATTTTCCCACCATGGCAGTCCAAGAACCAAAGCTAAACGCCGCGCTGCATGTTAAGTACTGGCAACGATGTCTAAAGAGCGTTCTCCCAAACGGATACACGAGTATGGACTCGTCGCGCATGACCTTAGGATTCTTCATTCTCTCCGCTCTTGACCTCCTCGGCGCTGGAGCAGATACATTCTCAGAAGATGAACGTACAAATATCAAGGAATGGATATTGAAGTGCCAGCACCCAAACGGTGGGTTCTGCGGATCTCCGAATCACAGATTTCCAGACGCGTCTTACATTGACGTTGGACATGGAAAGCAAGTGATGGATCCTGCAAATCTGCCAGCGACATATTTTGCTATAATGAGTCTCAGCTTTGTGGGTTCTTTGGATGGGATTATGAGGGAGGATTGTTTGAGGTGGTTGAAGACGTTGCAGAGAGATGATGGGAGTTTTGGTGAGATTGTTACTCAAGATGGGGTTATTGAGGGAGGGAGAGATATGCGGACATGTATGGTGGCTGCGGCTATAAGGTGGATGTTGAGAGGTGATAAGGAGTTGACTGAGGAAGAGAAAAGGGGAGATATTGATGTTGATAGGCTTGTTGAACACATTCGTGCTGGACAGGTATACCAAGAGACTGCCCTGTAGAATTTCGGTGCTGATCGTTCGATAGACGTATGATGGTGGAATAGGAGAATCGTCTCGTCACGAAGCACATGGTATGTCGCAGATCTAAAGAAAGGAGATCAAGCTGATGATCGTGGAGCTGGATACACGTATTGCGCCATTGCGTCGCTCAAGCTGGTCCACAGACTATCCGAATCGAAAGACTCAGAGCCGATCTCCGGACTCACAAATGTGTCCTCTACAATCCGATGGCTGGTGTCGAGGCAGATGGGGTACACTGCTGAAGAAGATGAGGAAGAGGAAGAGCCTACTCCCCAGGTGAAGCTGCAAGGTGTTTACACTGAGGAAGAAGCACCCCAAGACGAACAATTTGTTGGGTTCAATGGCCGCTGCAACAAACGGGCAGATACTTGCTATGCATTTTGGGTTGGAGCTGCATTAAACGTATGCTTCACTCCATCTGCCGAACTTACCACATTGGACTAACTGTCAATGGGACATAGATGCTCTGCCAGGAAGAAAACACGCTCCTGAACGTTCCACCGATCCGTCGATTCCTATTCGAACAAACCCAACATCGGATAGGAGGGTTTGGGAAGTGTCCGGGAGATCCTCCAGGTTTGCAGCTATCCGGCTTTCCTACTTTGTCCTTTCTAACCATCTCATAGATATCTACCATTCTTACTTGGCATTGGCTGCTCTTGCAACGATGAATGAGCCTGGATTGAAGTCTCTTGATGCAGCGCTTTGTATCAGTATCCCGCAAAAAGAAAAGCTAGAAAAGCTTCGTAAGGCGGCCTTAGTTCGGACAGGGGAGTAGTTGAAGCATGGATTCAGCTTCTCAATGTGGGATGTTGATCCCGACTTCAGAGGAAAGAGAGCCATAGAAGGTCGGAATACCCCCCACCTTCGCAGCGGCGATGAAGTCCGTTGAAACTAGGACATGAAGTAATGAAGGAAGGGTCTATGAGATTCCCAGGTAGAAGAGGTTTAGAAAGCATAATGCTTGTGACAACACAGCTTTGTCGCTCCCCCAATGTATCATCCAAAGCCTGGCTTTATATTGTCCCCAATTTTTCTTCCATGACTTACAAGGACCTCACATTGGATCGACCATGACAATGTATATTGAGCTTCCCTATATCCACCTCCTAGCTCAAACAAGTACAAATCCAGCTTCCTCGATCGCCACACGTGATACTGGTCTAATCATTCATCCCAACTCTGAGTTTCAGCTGGCTCGAATCTGGAAATCTTGATGGTGGGGCAGCAGTCGTCGCTCCTTCCACATTTTTGGAGCTTGGAATATTGCTTTCCATAAGCTGAAGCTCTTTACGAACCACAGACAGTGTCTGCAGAGTTCAACCTTGAAGAGCTTTCTCATATTCTTACTCATAATTTCTACTTCTTTGTGTCTCACATCCCACTCATGGCGACCGACATTCACTGAAGTGGGGTTGGTTGGCTGGACGAAGTCCGATGAACTCTAAAACGATAATCATAAGAACCTAGCTCTCGGAGCTCCCACAACGCCTCCCTCCAAGCCTGAATTGACCTGCGGACAGGCGAAATGAAGCTCCCCATCATTTCCAGCTTACTGCTGACCTCCTGGGCATCCGTAGCCCTCGCAATTGAACCTCAAGAACCAATCCTCGAAAGCTCCCTAAGTTCCACCTCTCCTCTCCTCGAGCTTCACAAAAGCCTCATTGAACACGAATCCATCACCGGAAACGAACATCATTTTGCACAATACCTAATCTCCTACCTCAAAAGCAAGAACTTTACCGTCGAAACGCAAGATGTCGGTCCATTCGAAGACCAGAAATTATCCCGCGAGAATATTTTGGCATACATAGGAAAGTTAAGGCAGACTAGGATGCTAGTATCGTCGCATATTGATACGGTGCCTCCGTTTTGGAAATACGAAAGGGTTGGAAACGAGATCTGGGGACGAGGGAGTGTGGATGCTAAAGGCAGCGTAGCGACGCAGATTATAGCTGTCGAGGAGCTTCTTGCAGCAGGCAAGATTGCCGAAGGCGATGTTGCTCTGCTGTTTGTCGTTGGAGAAGAACGAGGCGGGGATGGGATGAAGAAAGCTAATGATTTGGGACTGAAGTGGGAGACGTGTATCTTTGGGGAACCAACGGAGTTGAAGCTCGCCAGTGGGCATAAGGGGATTATGAGCGTGGATATCAAGGCGAAGGGGAAGGCAGGACATTCTGGGTATCCGGAGTTGGGTAGGAGTGCTAATGCTATATTGATTCCGGCGCTGAATGCGCTGTTAAATATGGAGTTGCCTTGGAATGAGAAGTATGGGAATACGACGTTGAATATTGGGCGGATTGAGGGGGGCGTTGCGCCGAATGTCATTGCGGAGGAGGCTTATGCTAATATTGCTATACGTATTGCCGATGGGGAGCCGGAGGCCATTGAGAAGATCATTTTGGATACTCTTCAAAAGGTTGGACAGGAGCTAGATGTCAACTTTGGAGGTGGATATGGCCCTGTCTATATAGACAGTGATGTGCCTGGTAAGTTCTCTTGGGATGTGTGGAATATTTTTCTGACAGTCCCGTAGGATTTGAGAAGATTGTCGTCAACTATGGAACGGTACGTCTATGTCTTTACAAATTTGCTACTTCTTGTATGGGAGCTCTGAGCTTTCTCCCAAATCTTGACTTTTTACAGTGCTAATCAGATGATAGGATATCCCAAACCTAAAAGGAGATCACAAGAGGTACTTGTATGGTCCAGGCACCATCTTGATGGCTCATAGTGACCATGAACACCTGAATGTTCGGGACTTGGAAGCTGCTGTCAACGGTTACAAGGCATTGATTGAATATGCATTGAAGTAGTTGTATATACCATGATACCCCAACAATCAGACAACGATATTTGATCTCAAAATATTGTCTCGATGCCCCGATGCGATTTTCAGATATTTATACTTCCTAGTTGACTTTTCTTCGTTCCGCACAGGACAGACATTCACCCGCCCTTCTCATCTGAACTCAGATGTCCCCCTCTCCACCCCAGGGTAGTTCCGTTCTATCGGCTTTTATGAAAGTGTGCTGGCTGCTCAAGCTTTGGAAGCAGATGCAAACAAGGGGCTGGCGACGATTTCGTCAAAGTTGCGCGCCCAATATAGCTGTTTCTGATTTCCACCTGATAAAATCTCTTCCACATGTACGACAGAGACCCCAATGCGCTCCAGGGTTTCCATCAGGTCGCTCTTCCCGTCTTCCGACATAACAATCCCCGTTACTCCTTCTGCAGTCAAGCATTCGAGATCTGTTCCACTATCACCGATATAAATTAACCTCGAAGATCCTCCCTTGGCCTGCTCTGGTGCTCTGCTCCATAGCTGTAGAAGCCTCTTCATCGACGCCAACTTCGCGTCTGAAGTCGCCACAATACGGCGGAAGCCACCCTCATCTGCTTCCTGACCAAGTATGCATCCTTCCTTGGTACACACATTCGCCAACACGACCACCTTTGACTTCTCAGCACCAATAGCCGCTTCGAGAACTGCTTGGATGAAGTGGTACGAAAAATTCACAGAGACTATTCCCCAAGTACCTCCACATTCCGAGATGCCAGTCACAAAGTTTTGGAAGCCCTTTCTGATAGACACCTCTCCGGTTTTGACAGCCTCATCGCCATATTCTTTCCATTTTTGTTCTTGTATTAGTTTGAACAGACCTGAGTTGCTCACCCGCTCAAAGCTCTTCACCTCATTTCCCCCAAGACTTCTTTGCCACTCAACTTCGTCTTTCAGCGCCTTCCTCTCTTCTTTTACTGGTCTGTACTTCTCAACGTGTTTTGAGTAGTCCTCGCTGTACTGTGCGATGATTTGATCCCAAGCTCGCGAAAGGTCTTCCCCCTTAGCTTTTTGGAACGAGATACCGTATTTGGCAAGGCTAGAGATGGTGTCTTCTGTTGTAATCGTCCCGTCAAAGTCCAAAATGAAAGCTATCCGGTCGGCACTGCCGTTATTCATCGTATAATAGCGTCGTGATGCCGCAACCACGTGTGGGACAGACGCTCTCAAGTGAGGAAGAAGAGGTTCTAGCTTGGTGGCACGGAGCGGGCGTACCATGATATTTGGCAGACAATTGACATCAAAGTTTAAAATGTGGCGGTTACCGGTGGGTTTACGACAGTACCGGGATTTGTGTGTGTTATGTAAAATGGTTAGAGCTTAGCCTGTAGACCCACTGAACTGTCGTTAATAGTACAGCTCCCTCTTGAACATTCCTTCCAAGTTTTAACAAAAGAGAAGTGGTCCAACTTCAACAGTAAGACTTGATACGTACCTTGCCAAATCAGAGCTTTAATTGGCATCTCTCGCGATCTGACATGACAGGAACAATTCAGATCTTACTAATCCTAGATTATCTGCTTCCAATCGGATACGCTTCAGACGAGTGTCTGTTCATTTTAAGCTCACCCCTGCTCCTGGCTGAGACACGGCGACCTGCCCGAGACCGAAGAGTCCCTGAATAGCGTCCGTAGATCAACGGTGGACATATGGAATCGCATCTATGAGCGGAGGCATTTATATCTTTTACCAGTGTCGAAAAATAAAGATTACTTTGTGAAGCGCCCGGGTCAATACGACGATTCCAATCGCAGGGGCCACTTCACCCTGTTTTAAGTCTTGATTGATCGGATCATTGTAAAGTCTGACATCAAACTTGAGACTCTTGTGGTGGGCGTAGAAATTAACGGTCTCCCGCACGTGCCCTCACACGCTCAAGGCGGCTAGGTTCTCAGCCCAACTGTTGATGCCTCTCCCTATCCCACTTGGATAAGGACGATACATTTCAGACGTTCGCGAGTCACTCCCTCCATAGCTCTGGCGCACACGCATAACAGTGTGCTCTCAACAACTACCAGCTCTATTTCTACAAGTAGCATTGCTCGCCTCGGGAGCAATAACGTTAGGCTGGTAAGCGCGAGCCCTTCTATGAGAGCTTCATGGCCCATACGATCGTACAATGTTCACCTCCTCCTGTCTTCTCGTCGCCCCCACCTCTCTCTCTCTCTCTCTCTCTCTCTCTCTCTCTCTCTCTCTCTCTCTCTCTCTCTCTCTCAACCTTCGCTGACTTCTGAGATGCTCTGCAGATCGAATTACTGTTCACCCATATCTGGAATCTCACCTGCCGAAGCATCCTCGATCGCAAAACATCCAGCCCAGTGTCACTCGGGCGCTTAGTGTCAGAAGTCGATATTCACAGCAACGCCAAACGCACTCTTGCACGAACACTTTCAATCTTCTCCGATTCCATATAGACTTTTGGGGCGAAGCATTTTGCGCGACATCGTATACTATCAGTACCTGCCGTCTGGGTTGCGCTACAAGCTTTGGAATTAGGGCCTTTTGAGACTTCGACGTCAGGAACGTATAGGCAGCGAACACTCTCATCTAAAGTTTCACATTCCCCTGGGATTTTTCTGCGAGAGGCTTTCTGGAAGCGCAATCCTCCACACTTCCTTTGGTTCTGAGTGGGCAGGCTGTTGTTTCGCACTTTCGCGCATAGCCTCAAAAGGCTGCTCAGCCACCGCGCCAGTGAGGCTGACACCGCATCGAAGAAATCAACCTGATCGTGTTCTAAGAACAGCAACAACAGTCACTATGGATCAACAAGGTGGGCGGTCGCCCTCTGTGGGGCATCAACAGCTTCATATAAACCAGAGGCACTCTTCCTCCCCGCAGCCGTATCAAGATAATGCCAATTCGATTGGACTTGGACTCGGCCTCGACAACACAGGCAGCAACAACAATCAGCAATTTCTAAACGGCCGCTTCAATTCAAACAACGGCCTTCCCTCATATTCTGGTAGCAACGAATTTTTGAACCGACAAGGGCAGTCATTTTCGCAAGGTGGTCTCGGAGAATCCAATTACGTACAAGGCCAGAATTTCGAGGGACAATTCAAGCAAGAAGAGGGAGCCTCGCCGTTCAATCAACAGCACGGGAGCTTCACGCAAGAGCTCTTAAACCCCAACCTCCCCACAAACTTCAACGACGGTGATTTCCCGCTTTACTCGACTCCTGGCAACTCTGCGGACCAATACGACCCCTCCTTTTTCATGAACGAGCTTCCATCTCAATCCGGTAATCAATCCGTCAACCCCGCACAGCTCGATATGTCTTCTCCCCAGATGCATCAGACGCCTACGCCTCCAAACCTCCTTCAACCCAACTCTCAGTCACCTGCATCCGCACATCAGTCACCTTCATTCAACCAAGGCGCCTTCCAATCGTCTCCAGGTCACTCTAGAAATGCATCACTAGGGCCCGAAAGCGCCGCCTTCCCGGGCCAGAATCTGGAGTGGAGTAATATGGTGGCGCCCCAATTCACAGCTCACAGACGGACACCATCTGAATACTCTGATGTATCCGTCTCTTCTGCAGCGCACTCTCCAAATCTTGGTCACCATGATACATTCGATTCGATAGAGCAGCATCACTCGCCAATGCAGAATCCTCAAGATGCAAGCCTGTATCAAGAAGTTCTCAGCATTGGAAACTTCTCTTTGTCTGACCCCCAAGTTCAGCATGGAGCAAGTCCACGAAGAGGTTTGAGCCCCGCACATAGTCCTGCTATCTCTCCGCGTTTGGGGCCGCAATCGATGCCAAACATGAACCCACCAAATGCATTCATGCTTGGCATGAACAACAATGGATTTGGGCAATCTATGTATGGTCAGAGTCGGGAGAGCTTTCCTCAACTACAAAGTGAAATGGGCCAGGCCCAGCAAATGGTACCTCCGGAGATCAATGTTGAATTTGCCCCAACATCACGGCAGAACAGCTTTGAACCTCCGAAGCCAACCAATTTTGACAATGATGCATTGACTCCCCCTGATCGTGGTACGAAATTTCGCTCTCTCCACGTGATACATGCTAACGGATGTAGGACGTCGTCGTCGAGCTTTCACCGATCCAAATAATAGCGGCTCTGGTGGTCTTTCTCGCCCCCACACACCAAGCGTGCCTTCTTCTTCACTCGGGTCGGATCTCGCAGCTCCTTCTCCAGATTCTCACCGTTCTCTGTCACCAAATGACCGATCCGGAGCTAGTTCACCAAGTAGGCGTCGTCAATCAACGTCGTCGCTACCAAATCGTGATTACATCCTTGGTCTAGCTGATCCCGATTACCAAGGGACATCTCCTGAAGGTGGCAATCCCAAACGAGTTCAAAAGCATCCCGCAACATTCCAGTGCACACTTTGTCCAAAGCGTTTCACTCGAGCATACAATCTTCGCTCTCACTTGCGTACGCATACAGACGAGCGTCCTTTCGTCTGTACTGTATGTGGTAAAGCTTTCGCCCGTCAACACGATCGAAAACGTCACGAAGGACTACATTCCGGTGAAAAGAAATTCGTTTGTAAAGGAGAGCTGAAGCAAGGCGGACAATGGGGTTGCGGTCGCCGCTTCGCTCGCGCCGATGCTCTCGGTCGTCATTTCCGTTCTGAAGCAGGACGGATTTGCATCAAACCCCTCCTCGACGAAGAAGCCATCGAGCGCCAACGTCTCTGGAATGAGCAGCGAATGCAAAACATGCATAACATGCAGCAACCACAACCAATTCCTATGGATGCGAACGGCTTCCCTATGGATGCAAGTGGCAATTACACTTTGCCTGCAGCGTTGTTGGCCCAGTATCCTGCTTTGGCGACTTTGAGTTGGTCTGAGTTGCCGCAAGGAGATGCTGGTCTTGATGACGATCCTAGTGGAAGGAGTAGTTTCGATGCGAGTGGTTCAGAGTACTATGATGAAGGTGACGAGGGTGGCTATGTCTCTAGTGGTCCGGGCCCGCAACAAGGTTACGGGCAGGCTCAGATGAATGATCCTTATAATGGATATTCAAGCGATATAGGAGCTCACTGATTTTAGCTTGTGGGCTGACTTCTTTCCTTCGACGTAATGAACATTTTATATAAATTAGGAGGGATGGGATATGGGACAATTGTTCTTCTGGGCGTATCTAGATACCACACTCTGCCTTGCTGATCATGGTTTTTGCATTGAACGGCAGATTCACCGTTATGGGTTGATTTTACTTTGTCTCCTTTATGTTCTCTAGATCATGTAGCAATCGATGTTTGGTCATTGCGGATGAATTTCAATGAATGTATGGTTTACAAGATATATTATTTTTTAAGTGCTTTGCGTTCGTCTGAAATGTTCTGATGCTGGACGTTCTAGCCTAGGGTCGGCGGGCAAAATCACTTTGGCCATTTTAAGACTTGAATGTCAGTACTTGGGTCTACATTCGGGGCTTCCTTGAATGATCTTTGGTTGTTACAACAATTTTGGGAAGCCTTTTGTCTTTCGTCCAGACAACTTCCAGATTGACACAGCTAGAAATGCACATCGGTTTCAACTTTTATATTTAATTTTACGACCCGAACCTTGCCTCATGCAAATATATACTTGCGTCATATCAACCCACCTATCCTCACATAGTAAACACCAACTTCTCACCACTAACCTTCCGTTCCTTCAAGGCCTGCATACCCTTCACAGCTCCTTCCAGTCCCTTCCCATACTTATCCACACTCGGCTTACGCGCCTTCACCTTCCCATCAGCTAACAATCTTCTCGACAACTCCCAAAATTCCTCTGCGAACTTCGCATCTTCTGGTTTAGCAGGGACTTCATTTGGTCCAAATTTGAAGCTTTCTCCAACTACGGTATAAGCTAACGTGTGTTGATTCTTCACTTTATCATTGATGCTCTTGACTTGATCTTCCGGAACGGGGAGGAGAGTGGAGTAGATTCCTCCTTCGGGAGAGAAAGCCGACACGGTGATCTTTGGGCTGTCTCCTTCGGATATACAGTCGAATGCCAAGGTTAAACTATCGTTTGTGAAATCTTTGATTTCTTGAGAGACGGTGGGGGAGTTGTAGTCGAATGCGTCTGTTGCGCCGAGAGACTTTACGTATGAGAAATTGTGCGGGGAACAGGTCGTGATGACGGTAAGGCCGGAGAGTTTGGCGTATTGGATTGCGAGGGAACCAGTTGCGGTTGAGCCGCCGTAGATGAGGAGGTATTTTTGTGAGAATGAGGTGGGGGTTTTGCCGGGTAGAGGGAGCTTGAGGGATTGGTAGAGGCCTTGTCCGACGCTGGGAAATGTTAGGTTTTTGATCAAATATGGCAATGGGAAAGGGCAAGTACGTTGAGATTCCTACTCCGAGAGTGGAGGCTTCTTCGAAGCTTATGTTGTCTGGAATCTTGATTTGGATGTCGCCTTTGGCTGTGATGATATCGCCAAACGCACCGTCTTCGGGTTGGACTGCGTTGCCTTCTTGATGTGAATTTAATTTCCCGAGAATTGAGAGAGTTGAACACACCTCCGTGAGAGAATCCAGCGACTCGGTCTCCTTTCTTGAATCCTTTCGTGACCTTGCTTCCGACTTCCTCAACGATTCCGGCATAGTCGCATCCAATCTGTAGACATTGCTGTGAGCTTTATCTTGGGGTGAGACGAATTTTTCAGCACTTACTCTGGTTCCTGGAGGGGCAACAAAGTCAACGTGCTTCCAATCTGTTGGATTGAGAGCAATCGCTTTCGTCTTGACAAGAATGTAGTCGTCTCGAAGTTTAGGAACTGAGACATCTACTACCTTGGCCTCGCCCGCCTTTTGAACGACAATTGCTTGATTCTTGGACATTTTTGGGTGCTACACAGACGACACAAAGATATTGAACGATAAGAAATATGGAAGAAAGTCAAGTTTCATACACTACCCGTAGGAACAGGTAAGGAGATGATTAGCTGCTCCTTGCCTGGCCCCTCAATGCCGGTAGTTCGGTTAAACGATTTCCAATCCACTCATCATTAATAATTATCGACGATGGACCTATGACGCACTATGATTTCTGTTGGAGATAACTTTCACCCCACAGAAAGCATCATGGCCTGATGTCACTCCTTACGCAAGCTGGCAATTCGGCTATTGGCCCTTTCGCCTCGGCACCTTTCGTAATCTTTTCACTCCCGATATTTAGCTAAAGACACTGCAGAAGAGCTTTGGGTTGATATTTTGCTGGCAGTACTTAGCTAAGCGCGCCTGAGCAGACTTTTCAAATATTTTGTAATAAAAGTTACGCAGAGCCCGTCTGATGCTGCGATATTTGTCACACTTGGACCTGCAAGGATGCGCTTCCATCGCTGTGCAACCCCACTACTGCCTCTAACCTGCGCACAGAAATTGTACACTTTACGGCTGATGGGATCATGATATCCCTTCCAAGGAAGGACAACTCAAAAATCTGTTAGAAAAGGAGACCGAATACTGAATTTAGCCTAACTGGCAAGCTGCTCGTACTGTCTTGACTCTTGCAGCAGCAAATTTTGACAGGCTCCGAGCAAGATCTTCCTCGTGCAGAGCGGCGCGAACCGTCATGGCCAATGCAGCCATCGTCGGCTCCATCGCCACCTGCCCCTCCTTCGGTATCGTTATCGACACGTGATCCTTTGCATGTTCTAGAAGATCTATTGAAACTTTAAAGTAGAGAAGCTTTTGAACACTGTAACACATCGAGCGTGGAGAGGAGATCCAAGAATCCAGAAAGATCAGAGCGTACATGGACTTCAAAACGCTGCATGCGATCTCCCATACCAAAAAGAAAAAGGGGAAACCACTCTCCCGGCTGCACCTTGATACCGACTGAAAACCAACAGACTCTTGATGTTCTTCCCGATGTGGACACCTCGCCAGTGTGACGAGGCTGAGGATGGACTGCTTCTGATCCCGGATACTTCTCCTTACACTTCACGACTCGTGGCCTCTTCGGATCATGTATTAATCCCAAGTTTAGCGACAGCAAGATCCCGATATAATAAGGACATGGCTGTGTTCGTGATGGACACAGTCAACACCAGAATGGGCCGTCGTGGCTTTTAATGCATCCTCATGCTGCAGCGAATTAAAAGAAATGTTTAGAAATGTTTGCCCGAGCAGCACACCACCTTCGAGTCGCCTTCACAGCCCTCACCGAGTGTTCTGACCAACCGCGACGCGTGCGATGTGATCCCTTTATGCACAATCCAATTGTCGCTGCCCATTTGACGACTGTTTTCCCTCCTTTCTCGAGCCTAGAGTTGCGGTGAGGCCTGGATAGAAAGTTATTATGGGACTTGGACGAATGGCTCGTGGTCCTGCGAGCCCCTTCGCTCTAACTTTTCGGTGCTTCACATCGTTAGGCTGCTGTGCCCATCTGCTACCCGCAGGCCCGGTGCATTTACCTTTGTTTTTGCTCCCATAGCGCCTCATCCTGGCAGCATATGGCTTGTCAACAACGTGCTGTCGGCGTACAACAGATAAAATATGTAGTGACGGTAAACGCACGTCGCTCTCCTCTTGCAAATTTTGCGACTTGCATCTTGCAAAATTTTGGTGTATCGGATTGAGGCACGGACTTTGATTAGGGCTCCTGGTGATACACAGCGAAATTTCCCTGGCCGTTGTCTCAGTTTGGAGTGTCCCGGTTGGCGAGAACCAAACGATCCCGATAATAGCAGAACATCCCTTGTCTGCGAAAAGACCCTCCGTGTGACCACTCGGCTCCGTTCAGTTCACGGCCTCTTTCACTCCATTCTGCATTCTGCATTCTGCTGGAATTCTCCAGATCATCTCTCTTCGACGAATCCAACAGCCTCCATATTACCGTCTCGCTTGCTTCCTGTTGCTGTGCAGATAGCCTCGATGAGTCTGAGACCTCTCCGCGATCACAAGAGCTCGAATATCCACAATGGCAGCCGTCGAGGGTTTGTTGTACTACGCAGATCGCCCAAGGAACGACTATGGATCTGCTATGATCCGGCCTTGGACGATTGGGTGGGATGAGGAGGATACACGGATAAGGCTGAAGCTCATTGCGAGAGCATGGGTTCAATCGCGCACCTCTGGGCAGCATGAAGGTGCATGTCGGACAAGAATGGTACGGACCGCGATATTTTTCCAAACTTCTCCTCCGCCGAGGCCATGTCATGACTTTTGTCGTGCAGAGTGCAGTAGCGGCTGAAGCCTGCCGCAGGACGGCGGTGTGGGCCCCTTAACAACTCATTCTCTAACGATGTCAATAGGAGGTGCTTCCGCATTCGGATTATACGTGGCGCTGCAGGTGGGATCGTACTCCTCTGAATGTTCCAGGAAGTTTGGATGTTTTTCGTGTTGGAAGACTTCAACCAGACGACCGAGACGTCGATATACTCGAACCTAATACCGATGCCCTTGCAAGAAAGCACGCACACGACTCTTCCGAAGCGCGAATTACTCCTCCTTCTTCGGTCGAGAAAGAAACAGCAGACCAGTCACTGTTCCGTGACCCTACTATGGCACCCTCGGTGGACTTTCAGTCCCAGGACGGCTTTGTGCAAACGGCTAAGAAGGCCAAGAAAGCTGCCAAAAACGCTGCAAAGGCAAAGTGGGGAGGCGAAGAAGAGGAAGAAGGAAGCAAGAAAGACGAGGGTGAAGGAAACAACGGTGGAGACAATGGAGGCGACACTGGCGCTGGCGGTAGTGACGACAAGAAGGACGAGACGAATGGCGATGGAGATGCGAATGGTGATGGTAACGCAGATGATACTTGGGATAGTTTCGTGACGCCGAAGTCGAAGAAGAAGGGAAAGAAGGGCAAGACTGATGATCCGATATCTGATCCACCCGCCGAAAATAAGGCAGACAAGACAGATTTCTTTCAGGAAATTAAGCTCGACGATGCGCCAACTCTAGACTTAAGTTTCGATACTGGAACAAAGGCAGGTGGAGGTCTTGGAGCGTGGGGAAGTGGTTGGAATACGGGCACGACGAGGTGAGTCTTTTATGTGCCATTGGTTTCGCTTGCCGCATGCAAGTTGCGTTCCTGCATTTTTGATGTCCAGTCACGAATGTGAATGTGCCTGGCTACTTCCGAGTATGGCTTTGCACAGAATCGTCATTGTCCACGTGCCAGTCGTGTTGTGCTTGAATTCTAACATTGATTTCAGTACCTGGGATTTTTCTGCTACCGCTGCTGCATCTTCAACGGACACCAAGACAAAAGATGCTGAGATTGACAATAACCCATGGAGTCTCAATCGTGGCAAGCCAAAGAAGAAGACGGCTGGTTTATCAGTTGGATTTTTGGACGAAGAAGAAGCGAAACTAGATGAACCCGACCCACCAGCTGAAACGAAGGCTGACGAAGGCTTCGACTTTGGATTCTCGTCCGGTAAAAAGGACAAGAAGAAGAAGAAAGGCGGCGTTTTCGACTTTCAGATAACAGAGGAAGAGCCCCAGGAAGACCCTGCTCCTGCTGCGGAACCTAAAGATGACTGGGAATCAGGATGGGGAACCGCTAAGACTAAGAAGAAGGGGAAGAAAGGTGCCGAACCCGAACCCCCGAAAGAGGAGCTAAAGGTGGAAGATCCTACACCTGTTGAGGATGAATGGGCCATGTCAAGCTCGAAGAAGGATAAGAAGAAGAAAGGCAAGAATGCAGTGGAAGAACCCGTAAAGGCAAGTCGTTTTCTCATAAGTATAGTCGTATTTTCATTAGTTCTCAAGATCTTGTTAATTTACTCGACCCTGTTTCATGTATTCCATCTCACATCCGGCTTGACTTGCATAGCAAGTGAGGAGCAATTCTTTCATTTCACATGCACGGCCTTTCGGTTCTCATTTTGAAGTCTGGAGTTAACACTATACAGGTGGAAGAAATACCTGCACCTGATCCTGAACCAGAAGCTGCTGAAGAATTCGGCTGGGGCTCCTTCGCTTCTAAGAAAGACAAAAAGAAGAAGGGAAAGAACGCCGTCGAGGAAATTCCTAAAGTGGAAGAACCCCCTCCAGCGCCCGACCCTGAACCTGCCGCAGATGTCACAGACGACTTTGGATGGGGCTCGTTTGGTGGTTCTAAAAAGGACAAGAAAAAGAAGGGCAAGAACCTGATCGAAGAGGTGGCCAAAGTCGAAGAAACGTCAGTTCCAGAGCCTCAACCAGTTGCTGAACCTGTAGATGAGTTTGGTTGGGGGTCTTTCAACACTTCTAAAAAAGACAAGAAGGGAAAGAAGGGCAAGATTACCGAAGAACCTGCCAAGGTCGAAGAGACGCCAGCACCTGAGCCTGAACCTGAGCCAGCCGTCGAAGCCGAAGAGTTCGGCTGGGGCTCTTTTGCTACGAAAAAGGACAAGAAGAAAAAGGGCAAGAATGCTACCGAAGACCTGCCAAAGGTCGAAGAGCCTCCGCCAGCCCTAGAACCTGAACCTGAAGCCGACCCTACCACCGATGACTTTGGCTGGGGTGCAACCACCAAGAAAGACAAGAAGAAAAAAGGTAAGACTGCCATAGTCGAGGAGCCCAAGGTCGAGGAGCCTGTTTTAGAACCCGAAAAGGAGAAGGAAGCAGATCCCTTGGATGACTTTGGCTGGGGCATGACCTCCAAGAAAGACAAGAAGAAAAAGGGCAAAAATGTCGCCATTATCGACGAGCCCAAGGTCGACGAGCCTGTCATTCCAGAGGCTGAGGAGGAGGAGAAGAAGAAGGAAGAAGCTGACGACTTTGGCTGGGGTTCTTTCTCAACTTCCAAGAAGGACAAGAAGAAGAAGGGTAAAAACGTCGCTATCACCGATGAGCCTAAGGTCGAGGAGCCTCCGCCAGCCCCAGAACATGAACCTGAAGCCGACCCTATCACCGATGACTTTGGCTGGGGCACGACCTCCAAAAAAGATAAAAAGAAAAAGGGTAAAAACGTCGCCATTATCGACGAGCCTAAGGTCGAGGAGCCTCTCATTCCAGAAGTTGAGGAGAAGAAGGAAGAAGATGACGACTTTGGCTGGGGTTCTTTCTCAGCTTCTAAGAAGGACAAGAAGAAAAAGGGCAAGGCTGCCGATGAGCCCGTAAAAGTAGAAGAGCCACCCCCCGAGCCTGAAAAGGACAAGGACAAGGACAAGGCATCTGAAGCTGGTACGGACGATCTCGGCTGGGGTTCATTCGGCACCAAGAAGGACAAAAAGAAAAAGGGCAAAACCGCTATTGTCGAGGAGCCACCTAAAGTCGAAGTCGTTCTAGATCCTGAACCTGAAAAGAAGGAGGAAGAGGCCGACGAATTTGGCTGGGGTTCTTTTGGCACTAAAAAGGATAAGAAGAAGAAAGGGAAGAATGCGGCAGCTGATCCAGTCGTCGAAGCACCGCCACCACCCGAGCCCGAAAAGGAACCTGAGCCTGAACCCGAACCTCAGACTGATGAAGTTGGCTGGGGCTCTTTTGCTACCAAGAAGGACAAGAAGAAGAAAGGGAAGATCGCAGCAGCTGATCCAGTCGTCGAAGTGCCTCCACCTCCGAAGCCCGAAAAGGACCCTGAACCTGAACCCGAACCCGAACCTGAGGCTGATGAGCTTGGCTGGGGCTCTTTTACTACCAAGAAGGACAAGAAGAAGAAAGGTAAGACTGTCGTTGAAGAAACGAAAGTTGAGGACCCACCAGCTCCTGAACCAGCGCCTGACCCACCCGCCAATGACTTTGGATTCTCATTTGGAGGCTCGAAGAAAGACAAGAAAAAGAAGGGGAAAGCTGCAATAGAGGAAGTGCCACCGCTACCGCCACCGCCACCGGTTGATCCTGAGCCAGAGCCTGAGAAGGCCGAAGACGACCTTGGCTGGGGTTCTTTCGGCACGAAGAAAGATAAGAAAAAGAAGGGTAAAGGCGTCGCGGAGGAACCGGCCAAGAAGGTAGAAGAGACCATCCCACCACCGCCGGCAGATCCCGAGCCAGAACCCGAGGCAGCCGAGGAATTCGGATGGGGCTCTTTTGCAGGCAAAAAGGACAAGAAAAAGAAAGGCAAAAACGCTATTGAAGATACTCCAAGGAAATTGGAAGAGATCATCCCACCTCTCCCTGCGGAACCAGAGCTGGAACCAGAGAAAGTGGAGAACGATTTCGGTTGGGGTGCTTTCAGTAGCAAAAAGGACAAGAAGAAGAAGGGTAAAGGAGTTGTTGAAGAGCCCGCAAAGGTGAGTGTTTCGACAACACATTTCTTTCTCTCCCGTTGTATCCTACCCCTAATATCTGGTATGATTTCCCAAAGCTATTATCTAATGTTGCTCAGGTCGATGAACCACCCAAAGAACCAGAACCAGAGCCAGTCGTTGAAAACGAGGGTTGGGGCAGTAGCATCTGGGGATCCAAAAAAGACAAGAAGGGCAAGACAATGGTGGAAGAGCCACCTAAGGCGAAGGAGCCCGAGCCCGAGCCTGAGCCTGAACCAACTACTCTCGAGGATGATGGCGGTTGGGGTTCATTTGGCACGTCGAAGAAAGACAAGAAAAAGAAAAGCAAGGGTGTCATTGACGACCCTCCGAAAATTGAAGACCCACTTCCTGAACTAGAGCCAGAAACCGAATCCTGGGGAAGTAGTATCTGGGGAGCTGCCAAGACGAAGAAAAAAGCCGGCAAGAAAGAGGATTCCCCATCCGACTCACTGGCCAAAATCATTGAGCCTGCTGCTGATGACGGCTGGATGAATTGGGGTCAGAAGAAGGACAAGAAGGACAAGTCTTCGAAGTCAATTCTTGCTGATGACGATATTCCACCTCCATCTCCAACACCACCGCCTGCTGTGCCAGAGCTTGGCGATACAGGTGGTGACGATGACTTTATGGGTTGGGGTACGTCCAAGAAAGACAAGAAGAAAAAGGGCAATACAGGTGGTGATGATGACTTTATGGGCTGGGGTACGTCCAAGAAAGACAAGAAGAGCAATACATCCGCATTCGCCTCTCCTGAAGCTTCATTCCACATTGATGATTCTATCAAGCCAACTGAAATCGAGGAGCCCAAGGCCGCCGATGACAGCTGGGGAACCACTTCTTCAAAGAAGGACAAGAAGAAAAAGGGCAAGAATATGCCTGTTGAAATTGTGGAGGAGACTCCTACTCCCGAGCCCGTTGTCGAAGAATCCAAGCCCGAAGAAACTGACTGGTTGGGAACTTGGGGATCAACTAGCAAGAAGGACAAAAAAAGCAAGAAGGACGTTATCGATGCACCACCACCTGTGCCCACTCCTCCAGCCATGGACCTCGCCGAACCTGAAGCGGATCTCTGGGACTTTGAAACGACAGCTGAGAAGACCAAGCCCAAGGAAATAGAGCCTGCTGCTCCCCCGAAAAAGCTCTCCAAGAAGGAGCAGAAGGAGGCGGACAGGCTGGCCAAGAAGCAAGCCGAGGCCGATGCTAAGGAGGCTGAAGAAAAGGCGAAAGCTGATGCTGAGGCCAGGGGAAAAGAGGAGGAGGAAGCGAGAGAGGCTGAGGCCAAGGCCAAAGAGGAGGAAGAAGCTAAGGCAAAGGAAGAGGCCGAGGCAAAGGCTATAGCCAAAGCTCCCAAATTGTCCAAAAAGGAGCAAAAGAAAGCTGACGAAGCTGCTCGCAAGAAGAAGCTCGAGGAGGAAGAGGAAGCTGAGAATATTGCCAGAGAGGCCGAGGAGGAGGCTGCCCGTGAAGCCGAAGAACAAGCTGCAAAGGAAGCTGAAGAGAAGGCTGCCAAGGAAAAGGAGCTCGCTGACGCTAAGAAAGCAAAGAAAGACGCCAAACTCAACAAGGGCAAGAAGTCATCGACCAAAGTCAACATCCCTGAACCAGAACCCGAGCCGTTGATTGAGTTCAGCCCCATCAAGGAAAAGATCGAGATTGAGGACAAAGCGGATGTCTTCAGTTTCTGGGGTGCGACGAAAAAAGGCGGCAGGGGTACTGAGGCTGCCAAAACGGAGACGCTGTCGAAAGCAGACGAAATTGCGATTGCTGACAAAGCAAAGGTTCTGGAAGGTGCCAATCTCAAGGACACGACAACCTCTTCCAAATACACCACAACGTCCATGAAGGCATCAGCAATTACGAAGAAGCCAATCGGAGGGAAACTCGCTGATAGGTTGAAAGCCTTTGAGTCACCCAAGGAGTTTGCGACGCCACCTCCACCCCCACCCCCTCCATCGCCGCCACCAGTCGTCGAGGATGATAAAACCAAGTCAGCGCGCTCGTCCTCAGCCAAACTTTCCAAATCCGCGTCCAAAAAATACAGAGACAAAGAAAAGGAAATTGTCATCGAGGAAACGCCCTCCAAAAAGCTCTCGAAAGCAAAAGACGTGCCTGGTAGCTTTCCTGACGATACTGTAGAGGACGACTTTGTTGATGCGCTGGTAGAGATGCCTGTTGAGAAGAAGTCAGGCAAACAGAGTAAATCCTCCAGTAAAGCCAAAGTACCTGAGCCTGTACTCGAGCCTGAGTCTGAAGTCGAAGATAAGGAGCCAGAAATCGTCGCTCCTCCTACACCACCTCCAGAACCCAAGTCTTCCAAGAAAGAACGTACACGTGTCGTGCGCGATGCAGGATCCTCGTGGGCAGCCTGGGGCGCTTCTCCCCGTAAGGAGGAGAAGAAGCCATCCAGGTCGCGAAGGTCGTCCCCCACAAGAGAGGAGAAAAAGTCGAAGGATACAGAAGTGAAGCGCTCCAAGTCGACCAGGAAGCCCGAAAAAGAAGAGAAAGTCTCGTCCAAAGATTCCTCGTCTGACAAAGCTGATCGACCGCCTATTTCGCGTGGACTCTCGAGCATGTTCAGTGCTGCACCACCGATTTCGAGATCAAAATCGCATTCTGAGAGGCGAACAAGCACCTCGGGTAGGACCAGCTCACGACGCCATTCAGTCATCGTCGACGGAGTCATTTCCCCTCCACCTGACGACATCAGAAGTCCCCCAGAGATGTCAGCAAAGGCAGCAAAGATCCTCGGCGCCACTCCTGTGAAGCTGTCGAGGAGCAAATCAGAACGGCAGTCTAGGTCACGTGGTAAGCTTCTTGAACATTCCTCTCGTTTCGAGTCCGACGAAGCTGACAAACCGATTCCAGGTCTCGACGATGACGATGACATCGTCATGGTTGGAGCAGATGGAGACCTTACGAGTCCCGAAAAGTCCAGTCGCAAATCCAAAACGAAGGTAATTCAAGACCCAATCTTCGCTGACCGACCGCCACCGCCTGTGCCAATGCCGCCTGGAGACAGCGACATTCCATATCGGCGAACCAGGAGACCATCAACGAGGGATGCATATGCTAACGCGAAGACTGATAAACAGGCAAAGCAAGATGAAGACATCGTGATGGTTGATGCGGGCGGACCTTCAGAGACCCCTGGCTCCCGAATGAAACGCACGAGCTCAAGCGCCAGAAAGGCAGCTGGATTCGGACTATTGGGTGGACTGCTCTCTTCGGGCTCTCGACCGGACAACAAACGTCGCAGCACTGCTTTGACAGATGATGAGGGTATGCGCGGATTGCGACGAGAAGACCGGAAAATCAAACGTCCGGCCCGAGACCGCTCCGGAACTGGTGATCTTGATGGCGATATCACTATGACAGGTGGTGCAGCAGAAGAAGATCAGGAGGCAAGACGTGCAGCACGGCGTGCCCGTAGAGCAGAGCGAGAGGCTGCCGAGAAGGCTGCCGAAGATGCGCGAAGAGCTAAGGAGGAAGAACGACGCGAACGACACCGAAAGCGAGAAGAAGAGGCAGAAGCTCGAAGATTGGAAGAGAAGGAAGCTCGGCGAGCAGCCAGACGTGAGCAGAAGGCGCGTGAAGAAGCTAAACGACAAGCTGCCGAAGCCAAGGAAGCTGAACGGTCTGAACGAAGACGAGCCCGCAGAGCTGAGCGAGAGGCTGAGAAGGCCCAGACAGATGGCGAGCCGATGACGGAAGATCCAGGGCGGTTAAAGCGATCGGATCGTCGGAGGTCTCACATGGAGGGACCTGCTGATGAGGACCCTGAAGAACGTCGCCGAAGACGTGAAGAGAGACGAGCAAGGCGCGTAACTGAGACTCCGAGGATGAGCCGCCACACATCAGCGCCCGTCGACAGCTATTTCGATCCGAGAAATGGTACCAAATCTCGTGGTCCAGAGCCTGAATTCTTGCCAGCTGACGGGCATGTCTATAAAGACTCGTCAAGACGCAAGAAAGCAGGCTGGCCACATTCTGGTACCGATTCATGGGTCAACGACCATTCCGATGCTCCACCACCTCCCGAGGATGCGCCAAATGTCGACGCACCTGCAGATGAGAATATTGCTGATGAAAGTGAACGACGACGTTTGAGAAAGACCCGCCGTCATTCTAGAATGGATGCTGCTGCCGAGGAAGATCCAGAAGAGAGAAGGCGAAGGCGAGAATCTCGCCGACAAAGTCGTCAAGATCGCGACACCATGAAGTCCTCTGAAGGGAGCCAGGAGAACGGCCGCAGGTCGAGCCGTCGAAACTCTGGCTTTGTTGAAAGTAGAGCACCAAGTGCTCAAGGAGGACTCTTCAGCAGATGGAAGAATCTGATCTAATACCGTATCGTATATGCATGCATGATCTGGAAGTCATTTTTGGGACAGGGTGTGTTTTGTCCGAGGCGCGTGTTTGGAGTTTGTATGAGTTGGTTAGCGATCAAGCATTGGGCGGTCTGTATCTGGGCATATCTGCATAGACCGGTGGGAACTGGCTTTTGTAGGAATGCTATCGGTATAGGCGGTGGATTGAGCGTTTTATCATATACCCTTTTGAGATTTAGATGTAGTTTTATTTGTTACAGCACAGGTTGGACCCTGGGATGAGGTGCAAGACACCTGCAGTCTGTCTCTTCGATAGTATACCCGAATCAAACAATGTCATACTTTATACACAGGCAAAATGGATGTTTACCCTCACTCTATGGTCTCGATATCTATATGTGGTATGCTGCGATTGCCACTTAGGATGTTGAGGTCCTGAACATACATACCCATCTTCGTTCCTCACGTCTCACTCTCGAATTGTGTTTACGCATCCTCGTTTCTCCTTTGCAATCCAGTGACCAGAAACACAAGTACTGGAGGTCTCTTATTCGAGGATTGCAGTGGCTTGCATATCTCGCACACGTGATGCACTTGGCTTGTCGTCCATAATCTCTTCCCGAAACAGCAAAAGTATCCATCGTCCAATGCGGGGACCGATAACTATCCCAAGTGACGCACCATTGTACCTGATAGGGTCTTGATTCCCAGACACGATTGCCGTCACTCACACTGCGTGCGCCAATTCTTAGTATGCAATCTTTGAAGGTTGTGAGCACTTGCCTGCGTAACTAATGCTTCCTTCCTGATTGAGCGAGCGGGAGACTCGTGGGTCTAGCCAAACGATATCCCGCTCTGTTCCCCTCCCCCAACTTTCAGAAATGCTTTTAATCCTGTGTACCCATGCTTCTTTCACAGCTTCTCGAGGCACAAGTCGTACCGTTTTCTAGTACTCCATTACCCCTTCAAGAGCGATCCCCTATCTACTCCAGTTCTTTCTAAGGCACGGTTGTAGTTCACAGTGGTGATGATAAGTCGATTGTGGCTTCGAGATAAGCCATCCGATAGTCCTTAAATAGGCTTTCTGCTTCGCCTCTTCCAAATACTAAGCAGTTGACTACCGCACGGCTTTCACTGTGCACTTCATCACCGATTCGGTACCATTCCAACAGGTTCACTTTGATTAAATTGGCCGGCTCGTCAACTCTTAAGCACCGATTCCTCTTCCTTACTCAATCTTCACTTCACAGAAAAGGAAAGTTGAGAAAGCCAAGGATGGCGTTCTCCTTCCTTCAGGACCAATGGTTTCTCGGCCTCGGGGTTCTCTTTCTCCTGTCGTCTTGCGCTGTTTTGGCAGTGAACAAACGACAACGAGATGCCGTGCTTGAAAGACTTCACTTTCACCGACGTCGGGCATCTGGCGCGTCAACACCTCCACGCTCATTCTCACCAAGCAAGAAGACACCAATCTCTACTCCCGGAAATCCCGATTACAGCACAACTCTTCCATCGTCAAGACGAGAAGTACTTCCTGAGCTTGCCAAGACATTGTCTGCTACCAATTCCAAGATTCTCCTCAAGACAAAGCCAAGTACGGACTTCATCCTCGAGAACCAGCTACCTATGACACAATCATATGCTGTCGATGACGGTGTGCCCAAGTACACGCCCACTGGGTTCTCGACAGCCGAGATCAAAGCCATGGGCGACTTTCCAGCATACGACATCTTAACCGGAACCCCGCTACCTCAAGCTTACAAGGAGTTCGACCCCGCTACAGCACTTCCTCGACCATACAGACCTTTCAGATGGGCTTACCACCAGACTATGTGTATGTTTCGTCATCCGTCTTGCCGAATTCTCGCTGACCAGCACAGCTTTCGTTAAAATGGAATCAGATTGGTGGTTGGAGGTTGAGAGTTCCTACATTGCTACGATCAAGAAGCGTCAGGATCTGTTCCGAGAGTATGGCAGTGCTCTGCTTGACTATATGCCTGGATCAGAACTTGTTTGCAAAGAACTGATGGAGATGTGCCTTCAATTCTACTGCGCCAGGTATCCAGCCTACTTCTCCCTGTCCGACGACAATAAAGTCTTCACCAATCGCTTATTGGGAACCACTACCGAGATCAAACGCTTTCATCCTCTACATGTTCTTCTGAACAATGTTCCAGAAGACTTCGCCATTGTCCTTCGAAATGACGAGGATGGGATGTACTACTTCCGCGCTGGTGTCATCTGTAGCTCCTTGGGATGGAACGTGGGTACCAAGATCGGATTGCAGCTCAAAGATATTCACACGCCCATACCAGATTACAAGGAGAAGATGTCTTTCAGCATGGATCGTTACTTCACTAAGATGCCTGTCAATGCTCCAATCCAACGTGGAAGCTGGGGTTTAGAAGTTGGAACTCCACTTTTCATGCCACCAGAGCATCCTCATGAGAAGCTTCGGGAAATTCAAGACCCAAACTTGAAGATCGAGGACTGCAACTTGAGGGTAGACTGGCAGACATTGAGGCGTTTGCCATTGAGCGGTGGAATTGTCTTTAACTTCACAGCGCTGTTCACTCCCGTTACCGAATTCAGAGACGAACCCTATATCCCAGCTTTGGTCAACAAGATCTTGAAGGAAGGCAAGAAAAACCTCATGGATTACAAGGGCACTTGGCACGTGGAACATATCTGCATTCCCGCATTTGAGAAGTATGATCGAGAGCAAGTTGAGAAGGGATTGGTGAAGCCGGAGAAAGAGGGTGAACAGTCTTGGACTGTAGGTACTCTGAATGAGTATCCTTACTTTCCGGGCTGGGAAGAGAAGTGGCATCGTCAGCAGGGCTACTAGGCATTGATGGGAGGCTCTTTTGTAGCGTTGCAGTTTGTAGGCGCGAATGCCCGAGGGGCATGCTTATGATGTAATGAAACCCAAGATACCAATAAAGACGCTGATTTGCTTTTCGAGATGGCTTCGTGTGTCAGCTTTGCGTGAACTTCTGGGTGGTTCAAGATAATGTCTCCTTCGGTCGTGTCAATTATTTGGGATGGTCTTAGGTCTTGGAACTTCCTTTAACTACACTCTAATTTTTCGTTGACGAAGAAGCTGTCGCAGAATGGGTTGACGTATTTAGAGATTTGAACTCTCCTTTCAAGACTAGTTTCTTGTTTCTGTGACTTGGGATGGAATAAGTCCAAGTCCAACTCAGGTTCCCAGGCTTTGTGACTCGAATCGGACCTGGAACTGAATAGATTTGGGTTGGAGAGATTCAGCAATATGAACAGGTATTTACGTCCCTAATGATTCCTCCCAGAGTCTCAGCGCAAGCAAGCGCGTTGTGGGGCAATGTGTCATTTGGGTTAAATTACTTGTGGAATTGAGAAGTCATCCTGGTTACTGTGTATATAAGAAATACAAAAAGCTGTTCTCTACATACAAGACAACGGGTCAAACATTGTTCCAAGAAAAGATCAAGGGTTCATTTCCGTGGGTAAAGGGGCGTTTTCGTCGAGATCGCGAACAAGCGATGGTGAGACTGCAAGGCCTAAAAGAAAGTCTATATTTGGGTGGTTTAAGTGAGGATCTCGAGCTCTTTCCTCTGCTAATTCTCTCTATTGACTCAAGCCCAAATTAGGGATCCGATTCGGACTTGTGAAGCCCTGAAAATTCGCTTGCATGAGATGGTGGCGTTCCTGTTGCGGAGAATCTCTTCTATTGGATGTGCGCTCAAAATTGGATGATTCGGATACAGCCAGATATAACACTTCTTTCAAGCTTGGGGCAGTCGTAGAAATAGTAGAGGAAAGATATCTGAGATATCTTGTTTGGACATCCCTCAACCTTTTGATATGAATTCGTGAATACGACATGTCAACTCACGCAGCAAGGATAATCGGCGATGAATCGAGATCTTACCCTAACATGCCGAATTTCACTCGGGATAAGATTTTAGATGCTACCAACGTGGCTTTGAATGTTTTTCGAAGTGCCTGGTGGTCCGGTAGGCGTCTCTACAACCTTTCAATATTGACCTCAGAGAAGCTAGTATCTTGCACCGCACTTCTCGAAGGAACCATGGGAGTGGGCAACTCGAACTCAAAGGATGATACCCATCATGCTCTGTGCAATGCTGCCACGTCCCCAAATTTGTAAAGTAGTACAGACAGACAGTACACCGTGAGTCTAACCAAGATAATTCGAACAAGATCCTGTACCATTGACAGACAGTTTCATGATAGTGCCTCGGAATAATATAAGAAAGAAACTTCACTGAGCATTCAACTCCAGAGTCCACACCATCGTGGCGCGAGCATATGATTGCACGGAACTTTGTTCCGTCCACTCACGGATAAAGAAACAGGACATGAAGAGCCAAACTCATGACGGAGACAAGTTCCTGACGACATAGAATTCTAAAAATGCATCTGAAGATTGCTCACTCTCACAAGACCACGCTGCACCTCACCACTTGCGAACCAGGTCGTATAGAATGACTTTTTCAGTTGCCAAAATCTAGGCTGGCTGATCCCTCTATCTGAATGATGTACGCCCGCGGCAAGGTCCTCCTCGAGCAACATAGTTTCGTTGTCGGCAGGTGCTAAGGCGAAACGCTCGCATCGTTTTCCCCTACTGTGAGGAGACAGGACCCCTCTCGACTTCGAGAGTCTGCGTGCCACCCCTTCTGCCACAATACCATCCACTAAGTCGCCAACTCCTCAGTCCTTTGAGCCAGTTAAGCATAACGCGACCGCTGCTGGTTGTCCGTTCGGCGTGGGAGCTGTGCTCAGGATCGGTACACCAGTTGCTAGAGCTGAGCGCTCTGCCATCTTATGACGCTGGAGCAGCACCACGGAGAAAGCGTGCCATTTCGTCACTCAGTGTTAGCGCAACGTGCGGGCATCAATGCGACTGCGACTCATCGGTCTCCATCCATGACGGCGCGGTGTAAGATACGGTAGATTGTCTTGCGACCCTTCCATCACGGCGTCGCCACTAATTGTCTACAGGGAAATGGCGATCTGGAGACGATACTTGTCAACTCTTCGGAGGCGGACTCTGATCCGATAGAATATCACAACTTTCATTTGGCCGGAGACATGTCCACAAATCCCATGCTTCTTTGCGCCCAACTTCCCCAAGAATCATCGCTGCAGCTACCAACGACCCTGGACTCGCCGCCGCCGTCCTTCATGTCGAGTGCTATTTGCAACGGCTGTCCGATATTCAGCACCGTGCTCTACGTGGGGGAGAACACAAAAACGACCGATTCACAGATTCCGTGACAACAAAAAAGGATCAGAAGATTCAGAGCAATAATGCGCCTCTGCCTGCTTGCAGAGGGCCGCTCAACAATAAGTTTCGCCTAGGGTCGGATATATCTGGGAGGCTTCAATACCGTCCTTCAATCTGTCCTGGCGCCACTCGTTGAGCCAAAGAAGCAGACCTCTGTTACTCTATCAACATTTAGACCAGTGCCGGTGCGGTTCTCTCTCGTTCCCCAGAGGCTCTTCGAGGACTGGATCGAATATTCTTACCCCTCGTCGCCGCTATCTAAGTTTATTATATCCAGCAACAGTTTTGAAGGTACGATGAACTTGGACTCAGCCAGTAGCAGCTCTGGAAACCCTACGAACCCCAGGTCCGCCCGGGGATCAATTGCAGCCCAGTTTGTAGAGATTTTCCTTTCTGTCTCGCGTATTTCGGGCTTGATCAAGATCAATATGCCTCTGCTTCTATCGACGCTCCGTACTGGGGAAGGACTCACTAACTCTGGAGGCATCAGGGCATGTGAAACCTGTCGATCGAGAAAGCAAAAATGTGACGAACAACGACCAAAGTGCGGATTATGCCAAAGAATGAAGTTGGAGTGCAGATATAGGGAACCACAACCGACAAAGTAAGAAGTCCCACAGCTTCACCAGGATATGAGACGCAACTTACTGAGTAGCTACCAGGAAGGACAAGACCCTCGTCGAGATCCTAGACCGCTTGAAATCCCTTGAAGGCAAAGTTGATCGAATACCAACTGGCCGAACGTCCGCCCCGGTCGGTTTTGGGCCCCCACAGCAAGCACCATCAAGCCAACCATCCTTTAGTGTTGAGCTTGACCCCGGCTCCTACTCGACACAGTCCCTTCGTCCGTCTCAGCAACCTAGTCCGAGTGGCCTTGGGCGAACTCCAGTATATCGGCATGCTTCTGCCGCTCACAAGATACTGACATGGCCTATTGTTCAACAACTACTGCTCCAGGCCTCACCAACAAATGTGGGGGATCTGAAGACTCTAGAGCAAGAAGGGCCAGCTTTCATAACGGAGGTACAGCGAGGCTTCCCAAAGCTCCCGTTGGATGAAGAAATGCAAGAGAGACCATTTGTTGGCATGCAAACCCAAGCATCAAGAGCGACTGGTGCTGCTAGAGTAACTTTCCCGACTTTAACCAGAGACATAATGCATCGCCTAGCCACGGCATACTTCGACACATTCAATTTCGTTTATCCTTTTATGGACCGGCAGAATTTTATCTCTGATACTCTCAACAAGGTTTATGCTGAGGGCTTCGATGGAGATCCAGATGCTGTCATAGCTCTTCTAATATTTGCACTTGGTGAGTTAGCCATAGAAGGCTCTCGTGGACAGCCTATCTCAGAAGGCGATGGTCGATCTAGTGGCGTAAGGGGTGGGTCGGTCTCGAAACCTCCTGGCCTTGGTCTCTTCAATGAGGCAAGAAAGCGTATGGGATTCGTGTTGACAGAGTGTGCGCTCGAAAACGTGCAGATATTTTCTCTTGCCGCGTTCGTAATCCCCATTAAATTCACATAACCCAAAACGAAATGATTGATACTAACACCAGCTTTTTTGACAGGTTATATTTCCAGGCTTGTTCCCGTCACGTGGTAAGTCATTTACTTCAAGTTTTGGGCGGGCATCGGAGACTGATGCTAGGATCAACAGGATTTCTGGAGGATGACCGTGTATGCATCACAGACATGCTACATTTTAGTCACATGGTACGATCTCTGAATCCGCGGATCGCTCTGAGTACTTACAGTATCTAGCAATTCAATCGATTGGAACTCACCACGAGGAGACATTATCAAGCGGGCATATTGGCACTGCGTTATCATGGAAACCGCTTTGCAATACGAGCTAGATCTGGCGCCTACTGGCATATCTAGCCTGGAAGACCGAGTTGGCATGGCCAGTTTCAGTGCTCCTTTTTGTGAAGCCGACCACAGAGGAAACCAGTCATCGCATTTCGAAGCACACTACGCTTCTCAAATCGCTCTGAGGAGATTATGCGCTGAAATCCATAACAGGCTTTATGAATGTAAGGACATAATTGGGAACCTTCTTTTGATGTCTTTGACTACACATACTGATCCCCACTTAGCAATATCGACTGACACGCCGAGCGGATCGAGCGAGGAGTTTCGGGGACCTTCTGCCCAGTCCATCAATCATCTTGCCTCGCAGCTTTCCCAATGGCGTGGTATGCTCCCCAAGGAGCTTCAATGGGCAGATGGAGACTCCGCCGGGTTTCCTTCTCCTCAGCCAGTGAACGTTGGACCTTATAACCAAACGTTGGATCCGCACTTGTCACCTCAACAAGCACATACTGGGGCGCCACTCTTCACTACCGACCTCAGTTCTGAACCGGTACACTATCCATACCTTTATGACATACAAGTTGCGCTTTTGCGGACAAGATACTACTACGCGAAGTACACGTTGTATCGGCCATTCGTCTACAAGGCGTTACATTTTCCAGAACAGATGACGCATGAGGACGCTGAAGGAGTGGCGAAGTGTCTTCAAGTAAGTAAAATGTTTGATGATTTTGAACAAAACTAATTGTATTGTGGCAGTCGTGTCTTAAATGGCCCATCTTGCTAGCGCCACCATCTCGTCGAAAGAGATTAATACCATATCTATTCTGCTGGAATCAACACTTCCTTGGCATACTCATCATTCTCCACATAACCCAACACAACCAAATGCTTCGAGACATATGTGTACAGCTTTGTGGAGCCAACTTTGAAAATGAGATAGGGCAGAGTGTTGATCTCATGATCGACTGGATCAGGGACCTCAGGGTATGCGATCCTGTAGCCGACTGGTGCTACAAGATCCTGCAGCCGATATATAACTTGGCGCCTTGAAGTGAGCGTCGGACCATGGTCACTTTCTATGAAATGGATTACGAAGATTATGTCTAGATGATATGGGGGCTGGATAAGGGGAATGGGTTATACTTATGGAGCGGCATTTCAAAGTGTCCAAGGCGTTTGTGGGTAGCGTTGAGGAACTGCTCAAATGGCTGGAGAGATGGAGCAGACATGACTTGGAGTGCAGGATATACCACAATGGATAGGGCAACTTGAGTTGACAAGGAAACATCCAGGACAGTTTTCCAAACAAAAATACAAAAGTGTAGATTGAGCTCAAACATTCGCACCCACGATTTTTGATCCCCTCTAGTGAACTCTATTACTGCTTAGACAATTGAGGGTGACAGGGTGATAACTAAGCACTACCTATTGCCTAGAGAAGCTATTTCGATCAGTAAACGACCAAGTATCATCGGGGAAAGCCTACAAGTTATAGTAGCCACGACTTTCCATTTCAAAGGTCAATATCCGGCGGAGCCAGATGTGATGCACAAAGATCCTCCACTTGCGCCGGAATATGACAAATTCTTTTCATCCCAGCTCCCAAACTCCCAGCAATGCATATATCATAGGACTTCCTATCCTTCATTCCTCATTCCTCGCTCACTCATCGTCACTGTCCTCGTCCATAGCAACATCTCCTTCACTGTCCTCCTCCGGCTCATCCTCCTCATCTCGTCTTCTCTTCTGCCCAGCCACGCTCGTTGTTGGACTTCGTGCATCTTCCATAGCGAGATCCGCAGCCGGAGCAGGAGGTTTCAACGTACCAGGAGTAGGAGCCGTTGTAGTCGCCGTGGTCGCAGCAGACGGTGGCGCATTAAAGATGCTCTGCTGAAGCTCAGTTGCAGTAACAGCACCAGCTGCTGCTGCAGGCATTCTAAAAGTTCCATCTAGCTTGGCAATAGTATCTGATTTGGATTTTGCGTATTGGATTTGCTATTGGAAGCATTAGCCTGCTTCCTCGCACAACCCAAGATTGACTAGGCACGTACCATATCTCTACCAAAGAACTCAAATCCTTGTAGTGCTCTCATAGCTTGCGTAGCGGTCTGGACATCTCGATACACGACGTGGGCTTGGCCGCGCATCTTCATTGTTCGTAGGGCCACGACATCGAGAACTGGACCGTAGGTCGAAAACAACATGTACAGCGCGATTCGCAAATCTGGCTTCTGGATCTTCGAGGAGGGCAGGTTGGTTATGTATAGAGTCTGGTTTGGAGCGTAGGTTGGGATGCTTCCAGGCTTGCGCGCACCGCCAGCTTGTGCTTTTGTTCCCTGCATAAGTAATTAGTATATGCGCAGATGAAGGGATTTTGTGCTTACAATTGCGTTTGAAACCATCTTTCCTGTGTCACTCGTGATCGTTGTGAATCAAATTGTAGGAGATTCCGAGTTCCAACATCAGAATTTCACGACCAGAACTCGCGCCAAGATTTCGATTTGGATCAAGCGACAACCCCGCTACAACCCACTTCGTCATCCCAGGCAGTCGTCAACCTCTTTCACAACCAACATCCAGCATATCTTGATAGTAGAGAGCTCCTCCTATCAAGTCAACTTCCGACCATGTCAGCTCCCGAAGTTCACCATCTCTTCCACCATCCCATTGCGGACCATTCCTTCTCTGCCGACAAGCAGACATTGGCTGTTGCACGAGACACCAGTGTTGAGCTCTACGGACGAACTGGCAGTGGATTCAAGCTCAAGGATGAGTTGAAAGGTCATGATAAGCTTGTCACCAGTGTCGATATCGCATTGAACAGTGGGAGGATCGTTACTTGCTCGCAAGGTTGGTTGCGACACCTCACCTTAAACTGGGAGAGAAGATGCTGACATTCAAAAGACCGAAATGCTCTGGTCTGGGAGCCATCTCCTACTGGTTACAAGCCTACCCTCGTCCTCCTGCGAATCAATCGAGCTGCTACATTCGTACGATGGTCACCCTCCGAGATGAAGTTCGCTGTTGGATCCGGTGCGAGAGTCATTGCTATCTGTTACTTCGAAGAGGAGAACGATTGGTGGGTCTCAAAGCATATCAAGAAGCCTATTCGAAGCACAATTACAACTGTCGCATGGCATCCAAACTCGGTTCTGCTCGCGGCCGGTTCGACCGATGCACATGCCCGGGTCTTCTCCAGCTTCATCAAAGGTGTCGATTCTAGGCCAGAACCCGGAGTGTGGGGGGAGAGATTGCCATTCAATACGGTCTGCGGAGAATACCTGAATAACTCGGCTGGTTGGGTTCATGCTGTCTCGTTCTCTCCCAGCGGAGATGCTTTAGCTTTTGCATCGCATGATAGCAGCATTACTGTTGTGTACCCCAACGGTGCTGAGCAACCTCCTAGAGCTGTGTTGAGCATCAATACTCAACTCCTACCTTTCATGAGTCTCATTTGGAATGGAGAGAGTGAGATCATTGCCGCTGGTTATGATTGTGAAGCCTTCCGCTTTCAAGGAAATGAAAGTGGTTGGCAACTCACAGGATCATTGGAATCGAAAGGACGAGCAGGACCAGAAAGGGAGGAGTCTGCTTTTAACATGTTCAAGCAGATGGACTTGAAAGGCAAGACTAAGGATGATACTAAGTTGACGACTGTTCATCAAAACACCATCAGCACTATCCGTGTGTATGAAGGTTCTGGTGGTGCAGTCCGGAAATTCAGCAGTGAGTATCTGGCTTTTTCTAGGCTTGCAGAGAATAAATACTAACAATGGCTTAGCAACTGGAGTTGATGGAAGAATTGTCATCTGGAACGCATAGACATAGAAATGAAAGCACGAAACGTGTTTCGAACGCCCTTCATGAGCCTTCTATAGATTCTGTGAGCATTTGCAACATAGGTCTTCAAGCTAATATGATCTTTGAACACAAGTTCCAGTGCTCTCCAGATAAACTCTTTCCATTCTTTCTTTAGGTATGTCATCTATATCAGCAGGACCTTTTCCTACCTTCTTACTTCATATTATCTGTTTCCTCCAAAATTTGATTCGAGAGCGTTCGTCTTAGATACGAATACCACAAATTGTATTCCGCCCACAGATGAGGATCTTGTTCTTCAGAATGGAGAGACAAATCGACAGCGACCAAAATTCCATGGGTACTGGCATGTCGTTTCCCCCTCCCTCGCCATTCCAACGACCAGTAGTTTACAGTAGCAACTTTGGAGGTGTTAGTCATGGATTCAATACTCCTGTACCAGACAGGTTCCTCCACTATGATCCAGAAAGAAATTGTTACTACCGATATCAGCCTGTCCTCCCTTCTCTAAACGCCCCAGCCCCTACAGCTTCCGACTTCGTGATCGGTCCAGTTCCTGTTTACATTCCAAATGTCAGCAGAGTCCACTCGATCCCAGAGGATGTTAATATGCCAACTCGAGTCCCATCACGCGCGGCCAGCCGTATGCATGGTTTGCAATCTACCAACAACAGTCTTGGAGCTCAGGAACTAGCTTGTGTCTGCAACAACAACTTTGGAATCGATGGTCATGGCACGCCAATCATCAAACTCGCGACGAAGGCAAACAACATAGCTCAACAACCTTCCAGGATTCCTATTGACCAACTTCTCAACCATACTCCAATCCCTCGCATCCCATCCATCTCAAACCAGAATCTCAACACTAGCCAAAACAACGCCAGCCAGAGACTACCAGCTTCAGTCAGCATGTCCATCTGTTCAACCACAACCTCCTCATCCACCATCCACCCCACCCCCTTCAACACAACAGAAGAACGCTACTACCTCCTCAACACACTCTACACCACCTGTCTCTCAGCCACAACCTCCTACATCCGTTCCCTTCCCTTACCCAACCGCCATCGCTTCATATCTCCTCCTCGTTATCATCCTTACAGAAGTCCCAAGCCAGCGGGTACGATAGGGAAGAGAGGAAAGAGAGAAGGAAGAGAAGGAAAGGAGGCTACGTTGATGGACAATATCTCTACGATTTGTACCAGGCTATGGAGAAAGGCGAGAAGGGATCCGATGGCGCCGCATCGAGAGGAAGCGGGTGCTGTTGGGGAGATGAGGGATTTGTTTGTTTGGGGGGAGGTGGTGGCTAGGTGTATGGAGAGTGATGGACTTGATGACGGGAGCGAAGATGATTCCGGAAGTGATGTTGCGGTTCGTGGTGCCAGAGATTGGAATGGGATAGACGTAGCATTCCCGGGTATGAAGGTTGTGAAAGCGGCGATGAAGTTGTGTAATTGGTTGGGAGATGAGGATGCGTGGGATACTTGTGATATGGTGATGGGCGAGTTGAGGGATTTGGTTGAGGATGAAAGGATGGCGACCGCGGAAGAGGGAGGAGGTGGCGGTGGGTCGGAGTTTGGAAGTATTTTGTGACTGCGATTGGATGTTGAAGAATGACATGGTGGTTTGTTTGGGAGTTTTGCTCTAGAGACGATTTCCTAAAGCCCCAGGGGAAGTTTTGTCGATGGCCTTGAAAGATAGGTACAATGA
Organism: Acephala macrosclerotiorum; assembly: GCA_014904845.1. NCBI lineage: Eukaryota > Fungi > Ascomycota > Leotiomycetes > Helotiales > Mollisiaceae > Acephala > Acephala macrosclerotiorum. Next base: position 173,988 of record MU119217.1, read on the forward strand.
AACATAAATCTATGCCCTAGGGCAGAGACTGCATGAACACCGTGGAAAGTTTTATTAGTCCTCTTGCTCGGAGTGTAGAAGGTCGTGGAAGGATTCACAATATCCCAGCTTTACCCAGACTTTCTAGGCCCACTCTCCGTGAGCAAAGTAGATCGTTGACTAAAGTAGGAGGAGATTTTACTGAATGCAGTATCTCATCGGAACCTAGCCTCTTCAATTGTCCTTGACAAGGTAGGAGATTGAAAACGCTGGAAGAATTTCAGATATTGTGGCCCGAGGAAGTTGAGTCTTCGAAAGTTCCAAGTCCTTGAGGTTCTTTGTGATTGAGGGCAGCTTTTCACGGTGGGAAAGTTTCCACTTCCTGTAGAGCAGACCGACGTCGCTTTGCCTCAAAGCCTAGGTGAGCACCCCACAAATACCTGCAAGGAGTCGATCACCTTCGATGGTAAGGGGCTCGCCAACGAACAAGCGAGCCAGACTACGGAGACGACCACCGATTCAAAAGAAATATATAAAAAAAATAAAAGATCCACGGAAGAACAAAAGCCAATTCTTTTTTTTGGAACGGCCAAGTAAAGAAGAATCAAAAAGACTCCCAAGCCAGATCGCATAGAAAAATCCAACAAAAAGTCCAAACTTCCGAAGAAGTTCTTATAAAACCACAAGTCCACATCATACACTTCTGTGATTTTTAAACAGGCTCGATGGCATTCGTATTTCAGGATTACTCTAAGATGTAAGGGACACGTTACATTGTGTGTGCATTCTATAAGGCAAACCGGCTACTCATCTGATAGACAATATTCCTATTTAAATCTATACGTATCGTTGGGAGGTGGGTACCAAACCAGGAGTACTGGTCAAGCTAGTGCTAAGCGAGGTGGAGGGATCACTCCTTCTGCCACCTTCAGTAAAGCGAGAAGTTAAAATCTGGCGAGTTTGGTACTATCTACAAATCTCTATACTTATCTAAAGATCATAAGCTGCTTGTGATTTCAGCAGTCGGCAAGACCACCTCGCCATTCCTTGCTTTGTCCTTCCTAATCCTCTCTCTAGCCTCCTCATTTCCCCTCTTCCACATCGCAATCCTTAACAAATGGGCGGCATCAAAATCCTCTCTCCACTTCTTCTCAAATTTCGGCAACGCCCTCCCCTTACCATCCCTCGGTTCCCCAGCCATCTTCCTAACCCCCTCAAAATACTCCTCGAAGTCCGGATACAGTGCGGTGAACGGAACACCATCGCCTTTATACTGAATACGATCTTCTTCCCATTTGATCTGTTCTTCATTAGGAGGCAATGTGATCCGTCCAGCTAGGAACCTGGCTGCGAGAACGGCTTGCCATTCGAAGACTTTGAAGGTGAAGCCGGCGGCGATGGCGCCGACGAAACAGAGGGTTGGGTCTTCGCGCCAGAAGATGTGCTGGTAGAGATTTGGGAGGCGGTTGTTGTGGATTGTTGCGGCGAGGTCGGGCTACCAGCTTATTAGCAATATGAAAAACCAATGTCTAGGTTAGGAGCTCCTAGAGCTGGGAGCCGTCTCAGGAGCCCGCATGCAAACAGATCATGTCCGTTTGTTCCTATGTCTCAGCTCCCGGAGCCCCCATACAAGGAAATAGCAAAATTGTATGGGAATAAGTACGTACGAGGAAGGGAAGAGTCCATGTATAGCCTGTCCCGAAGATGATGTGATCGATGTTTTCGAGTTTGGTCCCGTCTGAAAAGTGTACTGTTCGTTCATTGGTCTTGATGTCTGAAGTGATGTGGGTGATTGGAGGCCGGCGAATTATGTTGGGGTGTTGAAAGGCTTCGTCGGATTAGCATCATGAAAAGCCAATTTCTCTAGGAAGTTCCAGAGCTCTTGGAGAACCGTGTAAGACAATTATGGGGGCAAAGACGCACCATAATCGAAGAAGTACGGATGGTACTTCCCTCTCACGACACAGTTGAGAGGCGTCTCTGCAACATCTGCAAGTGCAAAGGAGATATCTGGGCCTGAGATACTGGCTCCAACCACAACTGTCCTCTTTCCACGATATTTCTCCGTTCCTCTCCAAGCTTTACTGTGCTCCACACTTCCTGAAAAGTTCTCCATAAGCTCTGTAAGACCAGGAGTATAAGGTATGAAAGGGACGGTGTAGTGTCCAGAAGCAACCACCACTGCATCGAACGATTCCGACCACCAATGGTCTTCTAGTCCATTCTCCAGTGGTTTTCTTAGTGCAATAATCCATTTACCACTTTCTTGGTCCTTGTGGACCAGTTCGACAGTTGTGTTGTAGGAGACAAGATCCTGGTATCCCCGTCGGTTCAACAGCCCTTGGATATAGCCTTCCACAGCTTTCCAGTGCCGGAAAGGAGACTTCTCTCCATGTCTCCGGATATTGAGAGGTGTTCTTTCTTCGGGAAATGGTTCTTGGGAGAAGGACATAGCAAATGCATCTATATTCGTCTCTAGCGCGGGGTATATTGATGTCTCAGAAAATCTATATTGGGTATTGTGCGGGGTCGTTGTGGGAAGCTCTGGCGGTATTGGCAGTGTCTCGTCCGGTTTTCGCGCTGCAATCTTCTCTAAGTCTTGGAGTTGTTGGACATGGTCCGGGGGATCCTCGATCCTACAATAAGTCAGAATGTGCATGTATATTTGGGACAAATGACTAACCAGCATCCTCCCGCCTTCTCTCTCCTCTCGAATATTCGAATTCGATCAAATGATTGCTCTTGGGCTAGGGCATCAACTGCAATTGCACCGGCAGGTCCAGCTCCAATGATCGCGATGCTCTTTATTGGAGCCATTGTACAGGTCAAATCTTGGGACGAATATCAGAGCTGCTCATGGAGGATGTCGGAGGAGCGTTTTAAAAGTGCAAATAGAATCAAGGAAGTCTCCCATCTCAAGAATAGAATGCATGGAATAAGGAATATAACGAAGAAGACCTAGATGTTTAAAAGTGGATTGGGTGTGAATGTCGCAATACTTGCAGCCAGCGATCCTCTCACTTAGCTTCGGCAGAAGGGCCGCTAGGTAGGAAGAGAAGAGTCCCGCTGGGTAGGAGGAAGAGGTTCTTAACACAAAAACAAGACTTGCTAAACAATTGAACGGTGACAGTTGCATGCAGAAATATAGGAGGTGAAAACCTTTATCAGACTACATATGAGATTTGACGTGCTGATAATGGTGATGATGTAGATAACGTTGAAGCGGGTATTTAAAAGTGTACCGAGGCGCGACCTTGTCGTTCTCAAATATACAGTTTGTGAGACAAGCCCGGCACTTCTCAGCACCAACAATTTTATCCTGGTAGGCACTTCTCTGGACAAAAGGCTCCTTCCATTCTCGTCACCAAATCCAATTTTACTCTTCTCATTCACTTTTATGTAGAGGAGGGGCTTTGGCAGAAAAGAAAGTCATAAACACATAACATATCTGAAAAAGAGTACTTGCTTGATTTTCAATTTGAGGCGCTGCAGTGCTGGAGAAGCTGTCGGTCAAAATCAAATCTCGATTTGTGCATAAACAGTCCTGTTGGAATCTGTATAATTAGCGGTTTTGAAGGTTCCCAAAGTTGCAGGACTTTCTGGATGGTGATGGCTGTACCCTCGTGAAGTGATGGTGCGTGGGGTGGTTGTCGCTTGGCGATCGATTTCGTTTCTATTTGATGCGTGCCCTCTCTTTCGGAATGTGGTCGCGTCAAGCACGGGGTGTATTGGGTAGAGAAGGAAGTGAAGGAGTTGGTGGTAGGTCATCAAGGGCAGTGCTTGTGGAAAGGCAAGTGCTGGCACGCCTCTCTCCCTAAAAATTGAATTGCAAGCCAAGTTGGACGGCACGCCTTCCGACACTTCGTTCATGAGCCAGATGCGGGTCGACGGCGTGTGAAAGAGGAAGAGGAAGGCGCGCTTGCTTCTTCGAAAAGGAATGTCCTTCACTAGCGCCACTATAACCCCCCCCCTCTCTTTAGATTCATTCTTCTCACTTCACTTCACTTCACTTTCAATTCGACGTAGCCCCGTTGCCCGCAAACAATCGTCAATATTAGCATTATTTCGAACCTCAAAAGGCCATGATGACGTTTTATCGTCCTCATTGCATCCACCTTGACCTTTCAGGATGTGTCTTGACACTGCTTCCACGGCCATCCTGCTGATGTTGCGTGTGGACTTGTTAGACGCGTCTTATACCTAGCAGAGCAGCTGCACTGCTACTTGAATTTGACGTACCCTGGCACATTGTGTACACTTATTGAACATGTTCCTCGAAACCTATATTCATTGCTTTGACGATGGCTACACGTCTGTTTGGAAAGACTCCCTAGCATTTTCCGAAGGACGAGCACTGCACTGCTTCAGTGTGATCACTCCTGTTTAAAAAGTTGACGATCAAAGAACTCCGAGACTCGAAAGTGCCACCACCTTCAAGAGGACATTCAGACGCGAGGGCGCCTGCCCAAAATACTTCAACGCCCTCCGCAAGTAGAACTTTTGAACTAAGAATATCCTAATGATACCCCAAACAGGCTGTACCAGTGCTTTATTGACATGTAGCATTCTCGAGGCTAACTTTTAGGAAACTCCAACTTCAACTTCAACTTCAAGAGAGTGACAGAGTGAAATATCCCACAAATGACGGTAATATCTCACACAAAATAAACAGGAACCATTGACGTGTATCAAATTTACCAAAACGAAAGTTAATGCCACCTCGAAAGCCCTACAGTTTCAAGGACTACGTCATCTTAATCTGAGGGTGAACATCTGGTCTGCAGGGTGAGACTTCGCTCGCCTGGAATGAATGAGAAATATGTTGACATTGAGGTTATGGAACATAAATAAACGAGCAATGCCTCTTTCTGGGTATAGCTCACAGTGAATATATACATATCCGGTCTTCCATGGACGCGATTAGAGCTGCCAAAAAAAATGAGAAAATGTTAACGGGTAGGTAAGCACTTGCGTGCTCTAGCGAATGCACTCCATTGTTGTGAAGATAATTTCTCACAGAAGACTGCTTTCGAGATCTCATGTATCTCTTTGGCACAGGGACCGTGCCTTGCAGATCGGGCTCGGGTACTTGTGAGAATTTGGATGATGGTTCTTTAGGTCTTTGCTCGTCGTATTCGGGTCGGCTGGAAGACGTGATGAGTGTCGTATTGCTGGTATCACGTTGTTGCTGACAACGACTTGTGGTCGAAGGAGAAAGGGCTTGGTAAATTTCCATATGTAAACTCGATATATGACTGATTAAACATTATGTAATTTTCATTCTCTCATTGCAGACCCGTAAGTTTGAGGATATCATGCTTGTGGAAATAAGCTCTGTTTCGTTTCCCAAACACGTCTGCTGTGATGTAAGCGAGGTTTCTCCTTTGTGGAAAGGGAGGGACTTACACATAGGAATACTCAAGAGACAAACCACAACTTGGATGCTGGAGATCCACATGAAGGTTTTGAATACGCCACCATGAACCAACCACTCGTACGCACTCCAAGTCAACCCAAAGCAGAAGAAGTTCTGGTGCAGATCGTCAGATACACGTTAGGGCTTGGGAATTAGGTACTTACCTTGAAGATGAGCATGCATGTGAATGCTTCGATTGCAAGATCCCCTATTCGCATTGTCAGAAATCTCAATACAAGATAGAGAGGGAGTGAACGAACTGTGAGCATCAACAATATACAGACTCGAAGCCACAGCCCCAATAACCATCCCACCAACCTCCAACCCAAATGCAAAAACCGGCAAAACCCAAGAATAATGGGTAAGAGTTGCAGAAGTAACTCCAAACAGATACAAGCCAGCACACCCGAAGATTAGTTGAGGAATCACAAGAATGATTCTGAACTCGGGCTCGTAGATGCCGTTGTTCTTTCGTGTCATGTATCTTGCGCTCCAGTCGGCTAGGATCCCAGCTATGAGGAATCCGATGATGGCGCCGATGAATGCTCCTGTGTAGGCATAACCGGTGTTGACTTCGTCCCAGAATAAAGGAGGTCCGAGGAAGATGGCGGCGAGAATGATACCGATGAAGACTGTCCATCCAATCATTGTTCCTTGGATGAGACAAGCCCACAAGATTGCTGGATGTGCAAACAACGGGAACGGCCTGAGGAATAGTTTGAAGAAACTTTCATCCGTCTTCCTTCCATTGAAGAATGCCAACTTCTGAAACCAGCTTGCCGACGGTGTATGAGCTGCTGGTCGTTCGGGTTGGACGACATAAACAGTCTCGGATGCGCTTCTGTGAACGACTTGTTCGGTTGCCTCGAGTTTCGAATGTATATCTATATTCTCACTGGAAGCCATATCGGTATTTAGTCGAGCATCGCGTCGGTATGCGGTCTCTGGGACGAGAAAGAAGACGAGGGGTAAGCATACTCCGGCAAAGATTGCTACGAAATAGAATGTCCACCACCAGCCGATTGTGTGGGTGATTTTCCCAACCAGAATTGGGGTAAAGAAAGCTCCACCAAACACGGCGAGGTTGGTCAATGCCATACGTTTCCCACGTTCCTATGGACTATATAAGTAACAATTCCCGCAGCAGATTTCTTTGAAACTCACATGGACAAAATAGAGATCTCCGACCGAGGCGTTGACAAGTGCTTCAAAGGGAGCTGTTCCGATACCCTGCCATATCCTCGACCACAAGAGATATCTATACTTCCTTGAAGCACCTCCACATGCTGATGAAATAATAATAATAACGGTTCCTAGAAGGAACAAATGTCTCTTCCCCCATATTCTCGCAGATGGAACGAACAGTATGCCAGCGAGCCCAACGCCCAGAAGGAAGTATCCGGTGAGAAGAGCGATCTTGGTGAACTTCAAAGAGAAGTATAACGACAGGGTGAGCGTGTTCGCTGCGAGGATGGGACCGAGGCATGTTGCAAAGATCGAAACAAAGGAAAGAATGAGAAGTATCAAGTCGCGTTTCCACAGAGGCCAGTTCTGACGTATACCGTTAGCAGGGCACATCTCTGGTGCAATGTTTACTCACAAGAGGGTCATTTGGATCATCGCTTGGTTGAGGGACAAGAATGATAGGAACTGGTCCTGAAGTATCACATTTCAGCCCCGCAGACTCGGAGCCAGCTGCTCGAGGTCGCTCGGGATCGTCAAAGTATCGTGTAGTTCCTATACAATATTAGGAATGCTGATCAGATTATTCCACGAGGGGCGCATACCAGGAACATGTTCCATCGACTTGGGCTCCAGAATCCACATTCCCATCTTCAGAAAGTGTTGTGGGACCCTACGCGGTAAAGTAAAAGTCCCAGTAGAGGTAGGAGATTGACAGAACGTGCAATGAGTGATCGGGCCAAAAATTGCGAAAATTGCGGATTGTACAATCGTCGGCACTACATTGTTTGAGGTGTCCCAGTCGCGGTCGCGCTTGGGAGGTTGATCTGGTGGCAGCTGCTAGTGGCACGTTTTCGTTTTTTGGGGGGGATTGGGTGACAATTGGGGAGGTGGTGTGTGTAACCTACAGCAAGCCAGTTCAATTGCAGGCGAATGAGACATGAGAACGCCACAGACAGGGTCTGGAATCTTGACTTTCTCAATTGGGTTATCGAGGTATATTTCGCAAGCCGTGGTAATGTAAAAGGTGTCAGATGTCCCTGCCGCTAACGACATTGTTCACGATCATCTGTCCAAGTATCGTTTGCAGTCGTATGGAGGAGCATGGCGATTGGGTTGAACAGTAACAGGCACGTGAGAAAATGTAAGAGTTTTTGGTATTCCGAGAAAGGAATAATGTGTAACAAGGAGATACTAGTAGACATGGCCCCACTTGAAGGTAATCCGGGGTGAAGCGGGTCCCACCAGTTACAAGGCACGAACGTTCGGTTCCTGAGATATTCCAAGAAGATACTTTCTGCTAATTGACGTGACCATGCTCTGGAAACACTTCACTACTTAAGTACCTCAAATAAAAAGTCCAACTATTACCGTCCCCTCTTATACTCAACAGGGACACAGACATGCGGAGATTGCCCGTTACAGAATTGCCTTTTCATGGGCTTCGGTCTCTCCCAAGGCCCGTGGCAAAGTATACGTCACACTATACCGCAAATGGGACAGTGCCGCATCAGATATACTTCCTTTCTTCTGAAGGTCGAGGAACCATGCTGAAGTCTGAGGTCCATACTATGACGCGAGTACGGCGAAAAGTTTAAGAAAGCCTCGGCGTGAATACGCGCTCAGCACAGACTTTGGGTTTGTGCGAGTATTTGAAGTCGGGATCGGAAAGTCAGACAATCACAAATTTTGCCAATGGAGTCCGAGGATGACAGTGGGAGAATAAGGTTTCTGGAACGTTAGGTATGCATGCTCTGATATTCTGTAGGACCGTTGCCTTGTAACTCCTGAAGGATTTGCGAAAGGTTGATATGACTTTATGAGCGTGCTTCTCCTTCAGCCAATGAAGCATTTGCATTGTGAGCAACGATTTTCTCGAATGAGCGTCATCGAGTGTACCTGCCTTCCCGGAGGGTAATGGTCTACACTCAGGACCAAGTACCCAATGCATGACTGTTCGGAACTTCGGGCTTTGATTGATGGATTGATGGATTGTCTGGCCTCGAGTGGATCGTGTCGTGATGGTGGGAGAAAAATGCCGAAGAAAGCGAGAACCAAAAGGAGGGGCTGCTCTAGCCGCTTATGGCTTAGAGCTAACCTAAAATGTACGCGCAGGGGTCGAGATCGTGATTGGGAAATCCGAGCTATCAGATGTGCAGCTGAATGCCATCCCTGAGCATTGTAACTGGTGATGTTCCAACATTCCATCCAGCCCAGGGTGGCTTGATCGAGTGAATTCCCTCGGGTAAAAGTGACGGAGATTATCAAGACCTCAACCCTTTCTTTGATTTCCTTGTCACCACCCACAATTGAGTTCTTCGTTGAAAATCACTTTGTTTGTTCCTTCCTTCCCATAGCGCTTCAAGCAATCAACGCGTCAATTTGGAGCGCAACTTCAGTCGCTATGAAGGTCACTTGGGTCGCAGTCTTCGCCAGTTTCGTAGCTGCGCAAACATTCAATGGCTTGCCGTCTTGTGCTGTGGGTGCTGCTTACCCGCCTTGTGTTTCCCAATGCTAATTCTATGTATCAGACGACATGTCTAACAGCTTTTGAGAGCGGCAGTAGTATTGCCGGATGTAATAGTATTGACGTACGCCTCCTCCTCCTCCTCCATCTCCTGAGTCATTACTTTTGCACAATGCAGAATAGGAGACCACTGCTACAGCTTTTGAAAGCGGAAAAATCCCCGGATGTTTGGGGCTTCAGCTGAAGGATCGGACTTTCTCTGCGAGACGCTGAAATTACTCCAAGACATCTCACTGACTTGTGCCACTGCAGATTGCCTGTATATGCTCCAACACCAGTTTCTTAAGCAGCATAGCATGCTGCCTCGCAGCTCAGTGTTCGCTCGCGGACCAGCAGGCTGCGACAACATACGCCCTCAATCTTTGTAAAGCGAACGCCGTCACCAATCTTCCAACTGCAGTATCTTGCACCTCAACAGCAACCTCAGGTTCCACTGGCTCCGCAGCAACGCAAGCGACAACCACTTCACCTTTCAGCAGCGGTTCGTCCGGAGCTTCAACGGGTTCGACGAGCACCGCCAACGTCACCAGCCATGCCTCCTCGAGTACCACATCCTCCAGTGCTGCTGCAGCAACACAGACGAAAAACGCGGCTCTCCAAATAATACCCGGTGCAGGGGCTAGAATCTTGGGGGGATTGGCAGCAGTCGCAGCGTTCTTATAATCAGTGGATACATAATGTACAAAGTGGGGTCCTGGTTGATCTGATCAAGGTTGCCAAACTCTCGTCTCAAGATTTCAGTTTTACTTATTAATATATTTTGATCTTCCCGCCTTGCATCAGCTCTATACGGGGATGCCGCACGTGCATGAGCTGATTTAGGGGTCCACAAGGTAATGAATATCATACGTACCAGTCTGCTGGATCGTACGAGTATTTTCTACACGAGGGAGGTATCCATGTAACGTTGATGGTTTGCTTGTTCAAGTCAGCCTCCTTCTCACGGAGGATTCTCTCATGCTTTTTCTTTGTCCTATCCTCTCAAATTGGACTTCATGGCAGTGGCACCGAGGACCCCGTACCTCAAACCCTGTAGATTTCCTGCACAACACCATGTGGAGGATCTCACGATGCCAAAATTCTTTTTCGTAGCAGATCTATTGGAAGCATGCACGTGAGATCGAACCAGAGCTCCTAGGGTATGGTTTGCCTGCCCGAAGATAATTTTTGTTGCACCCTTCTTTTGCTCGTCCCGGCTTTTCGGGACGGCTACCTGCAGCGAAATCCTTTCTGTCAATATTATCCTGGACGAGCAAGGCCTGGACTGCAGAAAACCAGGATTTGTTACTCTGGGCACCGATCCAGCCGGGATTCAGCGATCATGACGGGGGGGGTTTTTTTCTCGGAGTGAGCTCTATCTGTAGGCCCGGCCGTACGGGATATTCGAGGTCGGGTATGGGCTGTAACCCATGATCGGGTTCGGGAATGGAAGGTGGTCATCCACAAATTTATCCTGCCGTGCTGGGAGGCAGTGGATGGAGGGTTCCACAAAGGCGACCTGACTCGTCCCAATTCACCATGAAACATTTCTCAGCGTTATGAAGAAGCCGATATATTTCCAGCCTTGGGCTTTATGGTGGTGGCACAATTGCGCGTTTGTGTTTCTAAGAGATTCAGCAACCTGTCAAACGTATGAAATATGGGGTGCAGACAATTGAAGGATTCTGCTCTCGGAGACCCATAACGGCTTTGAGCGAATAAATCGGACGACGTGCGTATCCGCATTCACAGACGGAGGGTCTATGCTCAACATTGTTTGAGACGGGAAGCGCGCTGGGGTCCAAGCAGGTGAGATCTCTCATGCGATGATGCGATGGAGCAAGTTTGCCGTTGCCTGTCTCGAGTTTTGACACTTCAAAGTCGGAGAATTTTTCAAACGCACGCTTTTCATGCATGGAGCCTCACCTATAAACGCACGCTTCGAGGCTTTGACAGGTGACTTTGACGCTGACGAAGTGGACAACAAGGTATTTCTCACCGCACAGGGACCCACGGCCTGCTTACCCAAATTCAGGAGTGAGATCTGAGCTTTGAGCTCTCTCAGAATGCTCTTCCAGAATTCAAAGTCACATCAAGTCATAGCGATGCCGTCGGCGAGGTGGTTGTCCTCCAGATTTTGGAATGGTTTCTCAAAGTCGCCTTTCATCTTCTCATGAAAATTTGCCACGAAATAGGGTCCGTGCCAAATGTCATTCAGGGGGGGCTAGTGCCCAAAAGGAGTACCCCGCGAGGACGACGACGTCCAAAAGGGCTCAATTGATGGCGTGGAAAGTTGTGCGAAAACCCTATTACTCTGTTTGTCTTGCTGCCTAGCGGGGTGTGGTCTTGCGGAAGGAAATAATGACTAGCAACCAGATATCATTCACTAGCTATTAATAAAAGACAATAATAATGGGAGTCGATATTCGCTCAGATGACATTAAGATGCACTTTATACCTGCGCAAGGCGCGTTGGTCTGGGCACTAATGTTTCTTGCTGGGATAGGTAAGCGCTTGGTCGCAGTGATCTAGAACGAACCTCAAGCGCAGACTCTTCCGTTCCACACCAGCGCGCGGTTGAACCACAGCGCAGAGAGAGATAGAAGGTCGAGACGACGTCAGCGGAAAGAACAAGAAATTATTGAGGATGAGAAAACAAACGAGCGGGTAGTCGTTCCAACTTCCGTTGAGGCACAGCGGGATCGCTGCATGCTGCCCTCCACTCCCACTCCCTAGTCCTCTTTTTGATTTTATCTTGGCAAGGGTCGGGAGGGGCAGAGCTGATTGACACCTCAGATCATTATTGGGGTCGTCCACGTTTTGCACGCAAAGCACAGGCGCAGACAGGCCTTGCAGCAAGGCACTGCACGCTCGAAAGAGTTGAAGCCTGCCGTGCAGGGGTCGCGAGCCAGGCCAACCGCACAGAGTGTAGACTGCAGCAGAGGTGGTCGTGTTCAATGCTCATCGACCGTCTCCTCTAGAGCTATCAGTGGCCCACGCCCACGCCTATCAAGATACTACAGCCGAGAGTTCGTCGTTATTACTTTTTTCCTCAACTCTTCCACCTCATCGCCATTTTTCCATCTTCGCTTGGACCCTCGCACTACTTTTCCACGACACCACCATGTCACAGACTCGCGCACCACTCCCCCCGGCCCACAATCCACATACGGTCGGTTGGATCGGCTGGTGCATCAGTCGGTACGATGCCAAAGCTCCTCCATCGAGGTAAGGATTAAGTCGCAGGGAGCCGTGGTGATACCAGGGTATGGATGCCGGTAGGGGGGTAGGGGGGGTCAAGAATCTGTCTCACTCACATTCTCCGAGCGCTCACCACAAGCTGCGAGGGAGATCCACACATCTTGAACCATTCTCAATGCCTGTCACAGGCTCCAGCCTACCGCAAACAGAGATGCGTTTCTGCCGCCGTCGAGCTCTTGTTACAAGGAACTTGGCTGAGCTTAGACCCCTCCCGGTTTTGCTCCCTCACATATGTAAATCGCCGTTTCTTAAAAAAAAGTCTGACATCTCCCCATATGTCCTCATCAAGCAATTTGCTTTTATTATACTTCGCCAGGGGACTGCCGGCTTGAAGAACACCTCTCTCTATATATATGCTCCCCAACCCAGCTACACTTCGATATCTTCAAGGCATGCAGCAGCAAACCTCCTCACACTCAGCATCAACACTTTTCGTCCATCCCATCCACTGAGCCCTCCCAACACCACTCTCTAACATTAACTACCTATGTATGTTATATTGTCTACACGTGGTTGCTCATTGACGTTGCTGATCAGACTAGCAAACACACATACATTCCTTCCACGGTCGACAAGATGTGCGAATACACCAAAAACTACTACATCTACACTTCATGCGTGGATCCCGGGGCTCACTTCTTCGGAACTTCGGTCGATGGCAAGAGGGAACAGAGATGTCCACGAGGTCCTCACGAACGATATATTGTGGTGCCAGGTCACTGTCCGCTGTGCAATTCCTAGCCAATACTGCACGGTACCTTTCTTACGATGGTCCATGCGTTCGCCACTCCTCACTCTCGCTTTGGGATATGTTTCGGATTTTTTGGTGGCATAGGGGCTTTACACATTTCGGCAACGACAATTTGATTCATGGCCAGGGTCAGCGGGGCGTCAAACGGATTTTTCAGGTTTTGGGATATGCAATTCATTTCTTCGCTTGTACAATGTGACCATATTTTTATTTGGGAGCAGAGAGCTGGAACTCAAGATTGATACCTGGATGGCTTTATGATAGGGAAGATATAGGAGTATTATGGGCAGAGCTTTACATGGGAAAAGTTTGGGAAGCATGGCAGCATCCACGCAAGAGACGGTATGGAGGGCGAATTGTACAAGGCGCAGGATATATCCAATCATCACTTCTTCAGCTTTGATTGTGCCTCGTTTCCACCCCTGATTTTCGCAAAATGTGGGGTGCTATGCACCATTATCATGATGTTGAGGGCTACCATGGGACAGTTCCGTACCGTTGCCCGCATCTGGCATGACGCTGAGATGAAGAGGTTGCATATATTCTGAAGATTATGACTCTTGGAGCCAGTTAGCGTCATTCCACAATCTGCCACCGGGAAACAAAGCGGCTTTCTCACCTGGCTCACCGATCACGGGAAGAGAGTTCAGACTAGGTGTCAAGCGTAAGAGCTCAACAATAAATGAAGTGGTTTCCCGGGTGGAAGAGCCGGACGGAGACCCCGTTGGTATATCAATATGTATTAAGACTCTAAGACTTGGACTTTCACAAAGTTGAACACAGCTGCAGTGCGAGTGGCGTGCTATCAGAGATCCACCGTATGCCGGTCGACGTCCTAGGCTTGCATGACCAATACGCCAATCGAACCCCCATCTCATTTCGAGCTCGGCTCTTCAGCGCTTGGTGCTTAAAACAACCGTAAGCGCGTCTCCTCAATTACCGTATCTGAGTTCTAGACGGTGCATAATCTTTGCCGTGCGCGTGCGTATCTGCAGCGGATGTATCCCGCGAGCCATGGATGTCACAAGATTCCCGGAGACGAAACCGGTTCATTTGATCAGTCAATGATAGGTTCGGCACCCACTCTAGCCAAAAAAACGAGTTCTACGCGGGCATCTCTGAAAACCAATTTTATTTTACTCGTGACAGCGATCATGGTTATTGCGTTTGGACTAGGCCTGCAAAGCGACGTGGTGAGTCTGGGGCTAGGCTCTCCTGTTGACCTGTGCGCAGAACCGTTGTACTTGGAGTGCGGCTCATGAGCGACACGGCATCACCCAAGGCTCTCCCCTGACGCCGTGGCCGCGCTCTCGCATCTGCTGCTGCGTCTAGCTGCATCCTGGTCGTCGACCGTCAACTGCCTGATCTCGCTTCGCCCTTCCTGTAAGATTACCACTCACTCCACTATCTGGAAGAGGAAGGCAGAGACTCATTCTTGTTCGAAGCTATTCGAATGGTATATCCAGACGCAGCTGCAGTAACTCAGCATTGTTCCGCATTGTGACCACCAAGAAGTCTTGTGCTTCCCCATGTTTGACAGCTGAAAATTCGACCATGCTGCTGGGACCACGATTGGGGAGGTTGGGGAGTGCGGAAGGACTGTGCGTACGGCGAAGTCCAAGACCCAACGATCGAACAGATAAATAAAGTTCAAAGTGACGCATGCAGACTCTGGCTATTCCGGCAGGCGAGATTGGGGTTCGAGGGTTTGGCCGATTGCAATATCCTCGAAAGGCTCAAACCTTCGCTGCCCGAACGTTGTTCTCAGAGCCAATAATGGACCAACGGCAACTGCGCGAGTTCGAGTTAGTCTTCGAAGCCGAGCGTTGGCAACTTGGCACGCAGATTGCAGGACCCTTAAACCTTCTGCTTAGAAGGTTCTGATGAAGGACTAGTTTTAGCACTTGATTGTCACGCGAGGACCGGAAAGCCACCCTCGGCGTCAATCAAGAAGGTTTAAAGGGTCCATAGAGTGGCACGCACCTTGAGGCATGTCGGAGATGCCATTTTAGGTGTTCATGCACCAATGATTGCGCCATGCATCCCTTGCTCCTAACATCATAAAAGTTACCATTTCAACAATACCTTGTTCCCCGATCCTTAACAGCGATCATATAGAGACGTGTACAAGTGCAAGATCTCGGCAAGTACCTTGTTCTGAGCTCGCAACCAGATTCGGCTCTTGGAGCATAAAGGATGTGGTTTGGGGAGCCGAGCCGCAGGCGAAAGTCGTCCAGCGCATGGACAACTGTGCTAGCAACGGGAAATACCCTGTTCCCTGAGTCCGGGTTAGGATAATTCCTAGAGGGGAAAGATTCTGATCTGCAAAGTTTACATGCTTCGGATGCAAAAGTGCTACAAGATGTGAGGTAGCGTTTAACTTAAATTTTGCTGCCGAGTTACATCCCCTAAGGTAGCATGAAACTCAATTTCCGTTCTTTTGTATCAAGGATTCAAGTTTCCTTGAAAGCCACGAAATTGTTCCGGTTCCCGCTAGGAAATTTAGACTCTGAAGGATGGAAGGAAGTATCTCCGCACCGACTAGTACTAGACCAAAAACTCTCGTCGTAGTCGCATTCCTCCTTTAGTGTTGTGTAGTCACACTGAAGTAGCGGACAATTGCCCGAGCACACGAGCAAAAGAGCACGGAATGAACGTTTGCCCCAAGCTTCCTCAGAAAGTAACAAGGGGGCTTGCAAAGGCGAGAACACTCGGATGGCAACTCCAAACTTTAAGTGGCACCACATTCCACAATCATGTTGCAGAACTTTGTGACGCACGAAGACACTTGACTACCGCCAAAAACTTAAAATCAACGGACATGCCTCCGTTCAAGACGTTCAAGTCCGATCACTCTAAATGAAAAGTCAGAATATCGCTCACTGCAGTTTCCTCAGCATTGCGCTTCATCGACGTAATGTGTTTCAATTATGCTCGCTGAGTCACAGTCAGACGATGGGCGTACATAGATCGTCTGGTCAGCACCAAGGACACTCGACACCTCCAATGCATTGCATCCTCGTGGTATAACTTTGACGGAACTGTCTTCACACCCGTATGCATTTGAGCGTTACGTTCAAAAGCCCTTGTTCTTAAGTACAATTCGATGTCATTATCCGACCATTTTCAAAGAGAGAAGTCAAATCGTTCGGCAGTACCACTACTCGCTATGTCCAGAAGTCTGTCCGAGTACCTCGGAGGTCCATGCCAGACAGCTACCTTGCCCTTGAGAAGCTGCATGGAGGAACACATCCACTAGAAAAGAGTCCAATATTTGGCTGCTGAAAGAACCAAAATTTTTGGGATTTTTTGGCTGTCAAAAGTTGGAGCTGTGGTCCAAGAACTGGTTAGGCATCCGGACAGACCTTTAGGAGTGTTGAGTAAGAAAAGAACTAGCAAACTCGAATGGGGTGTATATTCAAGTCACGTTACACTCGCTTCTCAAGAAGCTCTGGAAAGATTCTTTGCTTTCTTTTCCTCAATTCCCGCGTCAAGTATCTATCGCCCTCCCGCACCAGTCGCCAACAGGCCAGCGTGGAGGCTTCGCTTGTGCCCCCACAGCCCAGCCAGCGATCCTCAAATAATTCCTTTCCGCGGAGATCATTCGATCATTCGATTCCTACGCTTGGACCAGACGAAGGTATCGCGGCACCTCCGTTTCCGGCACGAGGAAATTCTAACTGCGGATTCCTTTATTCTGATCAGAATTGAATATGATGGAAATGCGATTTCCAGAAGCATCTCCACATTAGAGGCAACCGCACAGTCGTTGAACGTTATGGTGCATCTAGTCTGTTTTTTTGTTTCAGACCAATCCAGCAAAATGACTTGACTTGCGAATTTGTGTTCTTCCATGTGTTTTTCTGAATTATGGCGTCGGGCTTGGATCTACGAGCCGTTGTGGAGTTGATCCCTGATCTCCGCATACCAACGGCGACACTTTCCTAGCCTTTACCGGGACCGCTGTCGAACGGAATTGGAACTGGCTTCAGCACCGCTCCTTCCAAAAACAACAAGCCGTGATCCAATAACGGCAATGTCTTTTTCCGCGCCCCCAGATAAGCCCCCTAGGTCCGTATGAGGAGTTCTTGTTTTTTGATGCTTTCCCTTGAGATAAGCCAGGGTACACGGGGAATTTTTGGGTGCGATATGCCACTACTAAAACGAGAGTAGGCGTTGATGCCTCGTTCTGGAAAGAAAAGAGTCGGGATGAGATAAGAACCTTTTCCATTCAATGAATCTAGACACTCTGTTATTATTGTTGGAGTATTATAGATGGTGTTCTCCGCTCGGATGTCTGTTATTCTTGCGTGTCAATGCGCATCATTTAGACATCATGGGTGTTCTCTCCGCTCCATCCAGGTATGTAACTTCTTTTAAGCTCTATGTCGTCTTCTGGTAATCTTCCAGAGCTCTGCTCTCTGCAACACTTAAACGGAGGACTTTACCTCCGAACAAGCCCCAAGAATGTCTGAAAGAAGTATACTGACTGACTTGGCGCACTTAAGCCCTCATCAAATCCATCTCCTGAACTCAGTCATCGTTGTTGCTTCTGTGTTGTCCCACTCGGTGCAGGGTGGGTCATCTTCAGCCGTTCTTCAGAAGCTTGAGGACATTTCGTCATCAATTGATCTTGTACATCTCACTTTGACTACCTCTCGTCTTGCAATATCTGACATGATGAAGGGGACTTGTAATCAGTGATTTCTGGATGGCCATAAATTTCATGAGTGGTAGTGCAAAGAATCTAGCTGGCCCAAATATTGGCGCCGCTTCGGAGAAGACTTTCTGCAGCTTCAATGAGTTCATGATACAAGTTTTTGTTGTCCAGACAGATTACTGGGTACTCACCATTACGGTCTGCACGTACTTGATCTTGGCGAATAATAAACAACAATCTCCCTGGGTCCAGGATAACAGAGTTGTCATCTGGGGTTTTACCATGGACTCTGTCTCTGCTGTGGGCAGCTATTGGCTTGGCTGTGGTTGGGTATGGAGATATCGGTGCTTGTGAGTTGGTCGGGATAGTCTATCAAGGAGCTAGCACAGACAGGAACAGGGTGCTGGTTTACAAGTGATCGGACCAGGTTGCTGGTCAACTTCCAGCCAGGAAGAAAACCATCTTCGGACGTATCAGTGCTTTCAATCTCCCAGTCCTACCCCGACTTGCTTGGCCGACATTTTTCTGAGCAAGGACGGTGGTCAGTTGTTGGTTGATCTGGAGGCTTCACCGCATGCAACATCACAACATGACCTAACCTCCTCAGATGTCCTGTCAAAGCTGGGAGATTGAAAACGCTCAAGTATCGTGAGTCTCATACTAACCTCTAGATTAGCGATGGGCAGTCATCATCATCATCATCATCATCATCATCATCATCATCATCATCATCATCATCATCATCATTCTCGCACTCTACATCTGACTATACCACCTCATCCACCGAGCCCACCATCGCTTCATGTCCTTCAACGGAGATACCACAGGCAGTCTACAAAGGTCAGTCGGTACAGGAAGCGGTCCGCAATTGTCATTTAATGTTTCAGGCGGCACAATCGAGACACGCTAGAATTGAAAGAGGGTAGGTGAGATCCAAGAAAGTGGTATTGGAAATGCTGACTTTACCTGGATCTCATATCAAATCATGACTTATCCTTTGGTCTACATGGTGCATACCTTCACCTCTGCTTTGACAAGCTCATAAGCTAATATTTCATAAATTATATGGGAAATCCCAACCACGATCAGAATCTACCAAGCAACGACAGGAAAGTCCGTTCCATTCGCCATCGACACAGTTGACAAGGTACCACCTCTCATTCTCTCAAGCTTCTTCACATATCCATTACTAACGTCCTTCCAACAGTCCCGCATCGTAATCCAAGGCTTTGCAGACGCCATCGTCTACGGCGTAAACGAAAGCACCTACAAACTCTGGAAAGGAGTTTTCACCAAAGCCGATCCTAAAAGATAGTCCACAATTATTCGTCCATACACCATTGCTGTACAAACGGGGAGGTCAAAATTCAGCATTTCGTTGGGTATAAATAGAAATAAGGTCCTTGCATATTAATGGAGGGGTATCACTGTTCTCTGCGTGGCTGGTAGATCCGTCTCTTGGAGGTTCGCGCTCTCGATCTGTTTCAGGGGAGGGTTTTTGTTTTGTATCTAAGAGGGAGGCTGGCTGATACCCTTGAACTTTATGTACCAATCAAGCCAAGTGCCGACTCAGTTCTCGTTTTCTCATGTCAAGGCTATTATGAAGATGATGTTACAACTGAACTGAAGCTACTGACCGGTCCCGAGATGCAAACATCGAGATCGAAAATATCTGATGTACTGTACCCATAGAACGAACGCGATCTGATCTGATGTGCACGTCATGGGTCCATGGTTGAGGATTTTGACAGGATTGTCTCCGAGACATATAGATTGATCGCGGTGGAGTGCATAGGTGCTTACTTGAGTACAAAATGATCGTGTTCATCTGCTCGAGGACTCAATCGCATTTCTAGCAAGCCACAAACCACTGCAGAGCTCCTCGGTGTATTTTTGCAATTCCAAGTTCCAAGATGGAGACGACGTTGGAAATTGGAACATGTATACATAGTAGGTGGGACTGGACCCGGACGAGCTCGTTGCCTTATTTGGATCCTGGAGACTCTCTACGAAGCTTTGACTTCATCCCAATTATCTTGAGTGGATAATGTCCGTGTTGAGGAAGCAGAGCACTTGCTACCAAAGCAAGATTCCGGTCTGTGCCTTCTTTTCGGACACTACGAAAAGGTAACAATTTAACTACAACAGAGTACGAGTAAGAAAGCGGAAGTTGTCGATATGTGCACCTCCTGGACAGGGAATGGGTTCGAAGAACCAACAACAGATATGTTTTTTGTATAGATTCAAAGGCTATGTGCCATCTCAAACTGTGGCAGAAAGAATGACCAACACCAAACCCCATAGAAACCACAAATAAGGAATCAGAGTCGAGTATCTAATTGCTTTCCTCATGCATAGGCATGGAATCCTAACCACGTTCCTATCCCACCTTTCATGTCATCGTCGTATTCATAATTGCAAAGCCTTCAGGCCTCACATCTCAATAACTACCAAATCCGCAGCTCCATCCCCCCAAATACCAACAACAGACATAGCAAACCCCACCCCAGCAATAGCCGTCCTTATAACTTGCGTCAATATGAACCCCTCCATCTCCTCCCTCACTTCCTCCCCATTAACATCATCATCCGCTTCCTCACCACTCGTCTCGCTCTCCCTATCACTAGCGCCCAAAACCTCATAACTAGAATCCATCTGTCTCGATTTCGCCTTCTTCTGCTTCGGCGCTTTAGTGATTGTTTTCTTCGTGGTCGGAACGACGAGGTCGGTGACTCCCGCTGCAGCGACAAAGAGAGATGTCCATAGTAAGTATGGGTGTTTTTGGCTTCGTGGAGAGAGCAGGTATGCGATGAAGAATGAGGAGCTGGATACGGCGGCTAGGGTTCGGAGGTGGGTTAAGGAAATGGTGGTTAGGTTTGAGAAGGCTTTCGATGCGCTGGCGGCGGATGGCAGCGTAAGCAGTGTCGGCACAGTCAATGAGCTGAGTGTGTATGAGAGGCCCTGTAGAGTAGAATGTCACTACGTTGTTTGAAGATTAAGGATAGGAATTGAGAGGACGGTGGTCCGGAAGCTGAAATGGAGGGGTATCGTACGGTGAGCAGGCCCAAACTAATGGAGCCCACGAACTTGAGCGTGGAGACGGTTCTGCCCGCCATAATGTCAAATCGTTCGCGCAATCTGTTGAAGGAATCTGAAATGTCTGTAGATGTGTTGGTGGTCTTGTGGCGGGAGGATAGAAGTTGACGTCGTTGTCGCTTGAAATGGCTCGAATTCGACTCGTCGAGAGCTTCTCAAGCCCCAAGCCGCTATCTTTGGGGCATAGCATCCCGCATCCTTGTCGGGATTGTTCCTGCCTGTTTGGTGCCTGACGAAGAGACCGAGGCTACGCGGGTACCGGTACACTGACTCTGGGATTTCTGATCAAGCTCCTAATAAGCTACGGCCGTGAGCGATATTCCTGAAAGAGATATATTCTCAGCAGGCCTGGGACATTCACTTTGTCTTACGGTAAGGACTACTCTCATCGCAGTACTTCATCAACCTCAATTTACAGAAATGGCTGTTCCAAGATCAGAGTACCTCTCTTCTGTCTGGAAGGATGGCATTTTTGGTATGCGTCTATCCCTGCGGTCCCTCTTTTGTCTAATTCTGACATCTGCTAGATAAAAAAGTTGTGTTTTGTACTGGAGGAGCAGGCACAATCTGTAGTGCTCAAGTTCGAGCACTCGTTCACCTAGGAGCCAATGCCTGCATTATCGGACGAAACGTCGAGAAGACGGAACGAATGGCAAAGAACATAGCCACAGCGCGGGAGGGAGCAAAAGTCATCGGCATAGGTGCCGTAGACGTGAGGAAGATTGAGGACCTAGAGAAATGCGTTGCCACATGCGTGAAGGAATTGGGAGGCATTGACTATGTGATGTAGGGACATTCTGCTCTTTAACATGGCCAAATCTATGCTGACATTTTTACTCCTCATAGTGCTGGTGCGGCAGGCAACTTTCTTGCTCCAATTGAAGGACTTTCCTCGAATGCCTTCAGGACTGTCATTGAAATCGATACAATTGGCTCTTTCAACACCCTCAAAGCGACCCTCCCTGAACTCATAAAGTCCGCAGCCAAAAACCCAAACACAGGCGACAATTCCTCAACGGGAGGCCGCATCATCTTCATCTCTGCCACATTCCATTTCACCGGCATGCCACTCCAAGCACACGCATCCGCCGCAAAAGCCGGCGTAGACGCCATCTCCGCCTCAGCAGCTCTAGAATTCGGCCCTCGAGGAATAACATCGAACATCATAACGCCTGGTCCAATTATGGGGACCGAAGGTATAGCTAGACTTGGGAACAGAGATGGCGAGAAGAGTGGTGAAGCTTTTAAGCATGTGCCGTTGCAGAGATATGGGACTGTGAAGGAGATTGCTGACGGGACGGTATATCTTTTCAGTGATGCGGGGAATTTTGTTAATGGGGAGGTGCTGGTGATTGATGGTGGGGATTGGAGGTCTCCTAGTAGGATGGGTAGGGCTACGAAATATCCGGATTATTTGCTTGACGGGTCGTTTGTGAGACCAAGTGCTCAGAAGGCGAAATTATAGAGGTTGAGAGTGGAGAATCACGACGATGTTTTGTGGGAGATGAGCTTTAGATATCCATAGACTATGAAATATCTGGATATGAACATTGGAGATTCCCTCAGCAGAAGAATGACTGACATAGTCGCGTTGCCTACCTCTAGCACATTGGGTAGTTCTGTCTACTACAAGAGTCTATAGCCACATACTGCGGATGTGTTTTGGGTTCCCTGGCATCATCTCTCATTACTCCTGACAACTCCATAAGCGTTCGTTGTGTGGCGGAATCGCTAAGTCCCTCCATTAGCTGCCATTTCAGGCGGTACCCATAACCCCACACATCCTCCAACCAAGCCAATCCACATCATGAGATAATCCTTCATAGAACTGTCAAGCTGCTCCATAGCTTCTTTTGTTTGACAAGGATGGATGAAGAATGCTGGAACATCTGTGACTGGATGAGGCTAACAAAACGAAGGCAATCAACAAATCTTCAAATCAGTACATGTGGAGGACACTTACAGCGGCAGAGATACCTCCTGTCACACCCAAGGCTCGAAGGTTATCTTTGTACTCTTGAGGAACGAGGTGTCGATATACGGCGTCTAAGTCGAATGTTGGCTCACCGGCTGGAAGATCATGAAGCGTGAACCAAAGCGTGGGTAGTCTGTAAATGGGGTGGAGATGGATCTCGTAAGTCACATATGGCTGTTGTGCATATGGGCTATACTGAGGAAGTGCATCTGGATCTGGTTGTAAAGCTTCCTGTTTTTCAGTATTAGTGAACGGTGACCTTTTGGAGACTTGGAAAATGGTCTTCACCTGATCAGCATCCTCATCCTTACTATCCATTTGCATCTCAGATCCAGCACTCTCTCCCCACCCACCACCAAGCCCCTCAAGCAATGCTGATAACTCATCAGGCTCTTTCGGGAGCTGAAGAAGGCGTAGAATTTCAACATAAGAGCTTCCAGTAGTAGCTATCCGACGATGTCTTATCTTGAATATGTTTCTTGTTGGACCCAAATGCGCTCTTACATATTTCCGGTCGAAGAAAGCGCAAGCAAGATCAAATTCTTCTTCGTTCAAGAAGGGCCACTGGCGATACTCGTCATGATGAGCCATGATGCTTGAGCAAATCTTCAGCGTCAAAACGGGAGTAAAAAATCGATCGCTTGACAGAAAGAGTTTGTAAGTATCAACTTGAGCGCAAAACTAGGAAACCTCATCACTCGGTCCAGGATGCTTCACTTGCTCACCTTGATGAAGGTTGCTTGTGCAATCTGTGGAAGGTCCCTCAGAGACAAGGCACAACGGTAAATGACTGGATTGCTTCTTTCAGAAAGAATGAAATGCAAGCCCAAAAGAAGATCCTAGTATATTTAGAGCCGAGGGGTTACACTCCATCAACCACTCTCTAGAAGACTGACAAATAGGACATTCATCGTAAAGTTACGTTTTGGTGAAGGTTGGAAAGCTCAGTGAAAGTTAAAGACATGCAAGGCTGAGTCCCTACATGCACCCCTGCTCGCTATCTATGTAAACGCCAAGGCTTTATCCAGCTTCTAATTGTAGACAGCGTGTACAGAGCAAATCAACCATTGTGCATCACGTCTATCGACGCCGTTTATTCCTGTATTTACTCAGTCGCTCCTTTAAATAATGACCAAAACACCTCGATGAATGTCCGCGACCCGTTCGGTCTCCATCGGTCTCCCGCCTTCAATATCCTACGAGGAACAGCAACACAAGCTGCTGCGCAACTTACTGAGAGGGTTAAGGAAGCTGGAGTTCAGGCGTACGAGTCTGCCAGTCAGGCGGTAGAAGAGATGTCTTTTGCAATACCCAAGAACGTTCCTTCCTTCTCGGATCCGCAGCGCCATTTGGAGGACAGAGCTTGGGGGTCTTCAGGGGTGACCGCGAGGTCGGCAGCTTCACATTCAAATGGGGTTATGAGTGGGATGCAAGATCGAGTTGGGAACTTCTTCGATAAGAGTCGGGGCGATTTACCAATGTACAAAGATAAGCCGTATTCATACGCCTCGTCGAGGAGGCGGCAGCCGTTCTGGAAGAAGAAGAGGAACGTGAGCGGACTTGCTACGCTATTAATGCTCACGCTGTATTATTTTGGATTCTTTGGCAGCTCTCCTGAGGACTCCGAGGTCAGTAGAAAGACGAAGAACAATTGGAGCTGGCTCAAAGGACCAGATAAAGCAGGGACGGTGGACTGGTTGGACCGAAGAGAGAAAGTGAAGGATGCGTTCACACTGAGTTGGGATGCTTACGAACGTTATGCCTGGGGTAGGATATTCTACAATATTATCTTCGGTTCCTCAATTCTGGCATGGAACGCTGCTAATCCTTTCTGTTATAGGCTACGATGAATATCACCCAGTTTCGAAGCGGGGACGACAGATGGCCCCGAGTGGAATGGGCTGGATTATTGTCGATGCATTGGATACAATGATCCTAATGAACTTGACGACGAGATTGACGCATGCCAGAGAATGGATGTCGAAATCACTCACATACGAACAAGACCAGGATGTGAATACCTTCGAGACAACAATCCGAATGATCGGTGGACTTCTTTCGGCACATTACCTTTCAACTGAGTTCCCAGAAATGGCTCCTCTGACTGATGATGATGAGGGTGCCGCTGGCGAAGATCTATACCTAGAGAAGGCCAAGGATTTGGCTGATCGAGCCATAGGAGCGTATGAGTCTCGGTCAGGGGTGCCTTACGCGAGCTTCAACATGAAGACTACGAAAGGACTCCCTTCACATGACGATGGCGGAGCTTCTTCAACAGCAGAAGCTGCGACTCTGCAACTGGAGATGAAGTATCTCTCAAAACTCACAGGCGAGACGTTGTACTGGGAGAAAGCTGAGAGAGTCATCCAAGTGATTGATGACAATGGTGTGGAAGATGGGTTGGTTCCAATCTATATCTATGCGGACGAAGGCAATTTCCGAGGAAACAATATTCGACTGGGAAGTCGAGGCGACTCGTATTACGAGTATCTGATCAAGCAATATCTGCAAACCTCGAAAGAGGAGCCGGTCTACGAAGAGATGTGGGATCAAGCTCTTGCCGGTGTCCGCAAGCACCTGATCACGTATTCTTCGCCTTCGAAGTTTACTGTTCTTGGTGAGCGTCCGGACGGTCTGCATGGATCTTTGTCTCCAAAAATGGATCATCTGGTATGCTTCATGCCAGGTACAGTTGCTCTAGGCGCGACAGGCGGTCTTTCAGAGAAAGAAGCCAGGAAGCTATCAACTTGGACCAAGAAGAAGGACGAGGAGATGCAACTCGCCAGAGAATTGACCCATACCTGTTGGGGCATGTACAAAGTGATGGCAACAGGACTTGCTCCTGAAATCGCCCATTTCAACATTGACAACCCACCGCTTCCAGAATCAGCACCCCACAAGGCTCCTGAGAATTTCGATGATCCTGAGAACCAGGAGTGGAAGAAGGATTTCAATATCAAGAGTAACGACAAGCACAATTTACAGAGACCCGAGACTGTTGAGAGCTTGTTCTACATGTGGAGAATCACAGGCGATGACAAGTACAGAGAGTGGGGATGGGAGATGTTCAAGGCATTTGTGGAATACACGAAGCTTGAAGATGGAGGATTCACGAGTTTGGGTGATGCTGACAAAATTCCACCGGTAGTCAAAGACAATATGGAAAGCTTCTGGCTGGTAAGTCCTGAGGTTCGCTTTAAGTGGCGATTTGTTACTAATATGCTTCCAGGCCGAGACTCTGAAGTACTTCTACCTCCTCTTCTCCCCTAACGACCTCATCCCTCTCGACAAAGTAGTCATCAACACAGAAGCCCACATTTTCCCTCGATTCAAGCTAGGCCCATTATTCAAGACTGGTTGGAAGAGAAAGCCTCGCGGTTCGGATGGGAAGCTCTTACCTGACCCTCCGAAAGAAGAGCATGCAACGGAAACGAAGAAAGTTGAAACAGTGAAGACGAGCCCAGCCTCGTGATTGCATTTTTTGAAGGTAGAAAGGAAAAGCATTTGTACATATGCATACATATTGGCGGCGAATAATGGATCGACTGCTAGGGGTGTAAAGTATATGATTGTATTCATCAACTCATACCAGGCTGGGAAGCCGAATATCATTATTTGCAACAACTGTTCAACCAGGTGTCCGAAAACGAGTTGTGACTTTAGTGGACTCAAGGATACTGTATTATTGGATTGCTCTAAGCACATGGTCCTGCCTCCACCCACCGGGTTTCAAATGTCGGTTTTGTTTGTTCAGGATTATAGTATCACAGATAAAGAGGCAGCCTCATGCCGAGCTGCGCATTCTGGAAGCCAGGATGCCCCATCTCGAGATAGGTTCCACCATCTCTTACACAAAGTCGAACAATGAGCTCGAGTACCGAATAACTGTGATTGAGATGTTTCATTTAATCATCTGATAAACATTACATCTACTTCCTATGCCAATCCGGCCTTGTCATCCCCTCACCCTTAAAAGCAAAAAATTTAGTATCGTATTCTCATAACTCATCCATTCAATCTCTTCCTCTCCCCCAAATTCAAAGCTTCTCTAAGCCTTAGCACTATGACCAACACTCTCAGGCGTAACATGTCCAGCACCCAACCTCTTCTTACTAACCAGTCTCAACCCACCCAGCAACATAATCAACGCCTCGATACCCAAAATAACAGCCAACGTAACCATCGCACCAACTACACCCGCTACCGCTTTCGAAATCCCTCCACCTCCACTCGAACTCGAACCCGCTGTAGCGGTCGAAGAAGCGGAGGTAGAGGTAGAGGTCGTAGAGGCGCATACGCCGGTTGAGTTGCCACACTTAGAACACCAAGTGCCTTGATCCCCAATCGCAAACTTATTCATCTCATCGACGAAAGTCGCCCATGGGATAACAGTAGAGGATTGGCCGAAGAGAGGGTAAGCGGTGAGTGGGTTTGCAGCCGCAGAGCCGTTGGAGAATAAGAATCGAACAGAGATATCATCGTTGGATGGATAAGAAGTATTTGAGACGGTAGCGTTCGTGAGGAGTTCAAAGGTCATGGAGGATGCGTAGTCTACTATTCCAGTGAAGCTGTATTAGGTATTATTAGTATTTTGATTTTTTGAAGTAGAGAACGAGGATATAGTTCGAAAGTTTTGGTTGAGGGGAGGAGAGGACGATAAATTGAGGAACTTGATTGAGCTTACTTCTCGGTGACAGCGGGGAGTTGGGCGAGGCCGAAGAAAGAGAGGAATGAGGCGTATGCGCCAAATTGGATTCCGACTTGGGACTCGGACTTTCCAGTAATGGTGCTGTTTAGTTGTTGGACGCTGGTATGTGTTAGCTTGATGTTGAGAATGTCTACCTTGTATTGGGAAAACGAATATCAGGAGAGGTGGAATGGAAAGAACTGACATCTGTGCGGCCAATGTGGATCCGGCAATTGCTCGAATGGGATCTGAGGCGTTGTATGCGAGGTTGAACTCGTGATTGTCTGCGAGAGTCTGCAATTGGTACACTGTATCGTTGGTGAGGAGGTCATCAGATGGAATGCTCGAGCTGTGGATCATAGAGACATGGATCAAGTCGTAGACTATTTCTTGTCAATACTAAATATTCAATTGCATGTGCGATGGGGAGTACTCACTAGCATAAGCATTCTTGAAAGTGTCAGTAGTAGCAGTGAAAGTGCCATTGATAACAGGTAAAATGCCCTGATAGAAAGACTTGGTGCTGCTCAACTTCTGCATATACTCATCGGAGAAGAAGTAGTTGTTCGAGGAGACAATAGCATTGTTGCAACCACTTTGTCCCTGGAGCCAAGCAGAGTTCTCTGAGTTCGCACCGCTGGAAGCAGATTGAACGGCATTGACAGGAATGAGTTGATAGCCACCCATTGGAGCCTCAATACTCGATCCATTTGCCAAAGTCTGGCTACCGAGAGTAGCACCGACGGGTGGGTACAATCCTTGAAGGAAACCAGCTGCTGAGTTCTGGAGGACGGTATCGACTGGAGCTTCGACGCTCAATTGGGAGTTCTTGACGACGTTGGAGGCGATGCCATAGATCAGAGATGAGGCATTGGCATCAACATAACGGTTGCGGTAGAAATTGCCTGATTGCCAGACTTGTTGGTAGCCGAGATCAGTCAAAGTCGTTGGAGAAAAGCTCTTAGATGTACGGTCTCCGTGACGGTGGAAGATATAGACACCGAGGACTGTCTCCTGTGCCGGGATGAGGGGCAATAAGGATGAGACGAGGAGGATTGACTTGGCAAGCATCTTGAAAGAATCCACTAAGAGCTTCAAACAGAGGAAGAGAATATGCAGAAGGTTTGAAGCAACGCAGGAGGAAAGAGGCCAAGGAAGAGGCACCCGTGGGGCCTACCACTTCTTATTCTTCAGCTAGAGCAGTAGCTTCCTCTAGCTGCACAAGCTTATCTCCCACATTTCAAGACCAACCATCTCCGAAGTTATGACAGCTGCGAGTAGATTACCAGGGTGCTCGTCCTTGGCGCAGAAAGTCACCCTCCCTCAAGTGAAGTTCATCCAGCAGTGGGCAGAGAGCTCCACCACTTTTGAGGATGTCCTCATCCTCCACTCGGGGCCGATGGTGGTTCTGGGAAAGCTGCTGTTTTCCCCTCACTAGAAAACCTTGCCTGCTGCCGATACCAGCCCGCATCCACGCTAGAAAGGTCGAGAACAAATCCGTTGGCCAATTTTCTGCACAGCGGGTGGCCGAATCACCCGCAAGCCTCCCGGTCTCGAAGGGTTACACTGCCTGAAAGTGCATGTTCAGAACACCTTTCAAGACTCCTTGCAATGTTTGCACGATGAGGCGTCGAGAAAGGAGATGAATATTGAAATCGGAGTTTTTATCAGCGATATTGCAGGCATCTTCAGGTTGGTTGTATTTTTTTCTCGGTAGTAGCTTCCTTGCGCTTACTTTGTACAGTGCAGATGCTTTAACCTTAAATGCTTAAGTTTAAAACGGAGTTGGCCGAAACGAGCCCCGTCCAGCCGTCTAAAGTTCAGAGCGAAACGTGGAGAGGAACTCTCGAGTTTCGAAACATCAGAAAGTTCTGAATTTCTGATCAATTGACATGACAACTCTGTATTGTATTGTCGTCGTACATATTTCCAAAATTGACTATTCGATCACATCCGGTCCACACCAGACCTGGCGGACGCCATACTCCACGCTTGACTTTATATACCACAAATACCGTGCCTGCGCATCTGGCGGCACATATATAGACATTGTTCCCTGGCCTTTGACGCCGGGATTCAAGGGTCATATATATCCAAGTATCCAAACCCTTTCCAAGATCCCAACCCTAATCTATAAACAGGGTATATAATAGGAAAACACAAGGAAGACATTTAGCAGCAAACCTTGTAGACCTTCTTCCACTTGGGCCATGAGCGCCGCTCAGCCTCTTCCTGTGCAATGAGCTCTGGAAGATTGAGATCTCGTACACCCGTATCAAGATCCATGTCCTTGGTACGCACGATGGATGTCTTGGCGTAGAGCTTGTGACCAATATAGAATAGGATGACAATAGGTGCTGTGAGATACGCCTTGAAGAATTTCTGGACTTGACCGCTGGCTCCAAGGTCTCCATAACCCACGGGCCAGGCACCGATCCAGAATTGGGCAACGAGGACCAGGCAGTTGAAAAGGAAGCCAAACCAAGAACCTATCAGACCAGGTTGTGATCTGAAGGCCAATTGATCAAGTGTACGACCTTGCACCTTCCATGCCTTACGGAATCGAATGTGGGCTAGGCAGATTGAGCCCCAGGTGAAGATAGATGAAAGACCAGAGAGGGCCAGCATCCAGTCAAGGACTGTGCCCTGTTGTCCAGAGTCTGCGGAATAGGCAATGAAGCCAAGGGCGGAAGCAAAAGCGATACCGACCAAGGGACGACCCTTCTTGTCAATGTAACCGAACCACTTTGGCGCTAGGCCTTGACAAGCAAGCGCGTGTAAGGTTCGTGATGAACCAAAAATGCTCGAATTGCCGACGGATAGGACAGCAATGAGGATCACAGCGTTGAAGATAGATGGCAGAACTTGTATGCCGGCATTCTGGATAGATATGACGAAGGGAGAAGCCGCAGCATTGGCAGAACCGTCCTTTAGGAGACGTGGGTCGGTATACGGGACGTTCAATCCAACGACTGTGAGGGAAACGACATAGAAGATGGTGATACGCCAGAAAACCTGCTTAATGGCACTCGGCAATGACTTTCGAGGATTTTTTGCCTCATTAGCAGCCAAACCAACGAGTTCGGTACCAGCGAAGGCGAAGGCAGCAGTAACGAAGACACTGCAGAGGCCCTTGAAACCATTGTGGAAGGCACCAGGGTCATGCCAGTATTTACCGCCGATATAGCCCTCATTTGGACCTCCGCCGCAATTGAGGATTACGCCTAAGATACTGCCCGTCTGTAAGACATTGTGACGGTTGATGTAGAGGACGACTTACATGAATCCAATCACAGCGATGATCTTGATGATCGAGAAGACGAATTCGGCTTCGCCATAACCTTTAACGCCAAATAGGTTGATACTGATGATGGTGACTAGGAATATCGTTACGAAAATTGCATGATTATATTTGCCTTGAGAATCCCAATAGTCGACCGTGATCGATGCAGCGATGATTTCCAGGGGCAAGACGGCTAGCCATTGCATGCAATAATTCTTCACGGGTCAGCAATGCTTCACCCTGAAATGTGGCAGATCTTACCCAACCCATAGCAAATCCCCAGGAAGGATCCAAGAATCGACTCGAATAGGTCGAGAAAGAACCGGCGACAGGCAGCAACACAGACATTTCCCCTAGAGCATGTACCATGCAGTACAACATGATGCCGATGAGAGTGAAACTTATCAGCAAAGATGCCGGGCCACCAGTTTCGAGAGCCTTGCCCGAGGCGATGAAAAGACCAGTACCTGAATACAT
The DNA here is from genome assembly GCA_014904845.1 of Acephala macrosclerotiorum. Classification (NCBI taxonomy): domain Eukaryota; kingdom Fungi; phylum Ascomycota; class Leotiomycetes; order Helotiales; family Mollisiaceae; genus Acephala; species Acephala macrosclerotiorum. The sequence continues at coordinate 205,261 of MU119217.1, forward strand.
TATTAGGAGCCGAAATATCCCATCAGATAGATTTACATACCGATTGAGCCACCAATGGCAATCATCTGCATATGTCTTCCCTGCAATACGCGTTCCATACCCGTATTTGTTGTAGCTAACGCGGCATTCGTTGGGTCAAAGATCCGACCCTGAGCGTGGATTGGGTTTCCATTTTCATCTACAGAACCAGGTTGACGCTTGAAATTGTCGATGGCGCGATGAAAGAGGTTCCCTTGTACTTCAGTCGTCTCTTCATAAACGGGTTGGCCCCCAGAGGTACTAGAATTGCCGGATCCTCGGTGGGAGAGCACACCTGGTTGTCCGTGCTTGTTCAGAGAATTGAGGCTGCCCTTCTCCAGGTCGTTATTGTGGTCCGCCATTGTGGACAATCAGTCGAATCGTGAGCCTCTTGCTTGTGACACCACTCTGCCTCTATTGTCGAAGAGAATGCGAAAAGGCTGAGGGAAGGGTTGAAGCGAGAGGGCGCATGCGCAGTACTGGCGGTAACGGGAATTTTGAGGTTGTACAAACTGGGCGTTGATTGTGGGAGTGGGCAGAGGGTGATATTGATGTCCCTTAGACTCGCCCTTAGGTCGTCTTCATCAATCGTCTGTCATCGTCATGGCGTACCACATTCGCGGCGGTGAGGTCGCGGTGGTGTTGAAGAGGGAGGCGTAGTTTGGAGACAGCGAGTTTCGATCAACTGCACTTGGTCTCGTCCCGAAGGAAGGGTGCAGCTTGGAGCCTTGGTGGACCTTAGCCTTATCTATTCGCGCCACACTAGTACTGGCTGGGGTCTTGACAAGATTGGGTGAAGGATGTGATTGGCTTCCAATTCTTACAGTTGAGCTATTTCAGTCTAGCGGAAATCTTAAGCGAAACCAACGGTCTACTCTAGTATGCAGAAAACAAACGTTGCAAGAAGTCGACAGACCTCACCATGCAAGTCTTTGATGCTAAGAAATGTATCAGACATATAAGTCGAAAGTTTTCAGGTTCTTAGCTCATTTGCAACATTGAGCAGCAAAGATTCAATCGTTGCTTCTTCCATGCCTTATCTCGACTATAATCACTTCGGTGAAGGAGTGGTTCTCTCGGCTCTTAGAATCACAAACTCTCAACACAATGATGCGGTATATTTCCTTCCTCCTAGCGTAGGGCTCCTGTCCTCTGATGTCAGTAACCTTTATTATTGATTGCACTATGATCATTCTAGATTCAAATCGCCATCTGAATCGCCGAGGTACTCGACTTCCTGAAGCAGCTCAACAGCCATGATCTAGACTGCAAGAGTAAGGATGCAGTTCTCCACACATCCATCATCAAACTCAATCACTAAACTCAATCACTAAACTCAATCACTAAACTCAATCACTAAACTCAATCACTAGACTCAATCACCAAACTCAATCACTAAACTCCATCAATTCCACAAGTTCGATCATCCAAGGTTATCCATGTAAATAGCCCTAAAGTGAGAGACTTCGAACGCCAAGACATTTCTGCGGATAGCTCCGCATGACGTCTACAGGGATGTGCCTGAAGATCTTCAAGATCACAGATTCTGATACAGAAGAAATCAGATGAACTCCAACTATAAGGATGTTGTATTATGCTTTCGTATCTAGGTTTGCGGTACTTTTCGTTTCTTGCTCGAAGTGTGAGGGAGAATATCTAGATTACTCGATGATTCCCGAGTTCGGTCAATGACGAAGTACTTGAGTCTCCACGTTGTTGGTGTCACGTTGAAGCAGTGCAACGACACCATTTACCAGCTACAAGTACACAAGCGACATCATGTCTTGCTAGCAGATGCGCTAATGCGAAGTCCATGCGCTGTTGCGCTCGGTCGCACCAGGCGTACAGACTTGATCGTCACATCCCACTAGCGTACCAGTCTTTTCAGCCCTACGCACCATACATATCATTTCCTTATCCTAACATTTCAGCACCTGGCAGAAAGCTAGATTTGTAGATCTGGAGATCATGACCAACGTCTGTATAGGATGATCCTCGAAGGTGAGAAGTCATTATTTTCCTTTGAGCTTCTCCGAAGGTGTAACACGCACGTCGGGATCTTCGGGTAAGTTCTCATGATGCCAATCGGTGTAGGTAAGATCACTAGAAATGCACTTTGTACTACAAATTATACTTACTTCTCTAAGTGACATCACTTAAGGTCTCGAAACCTAGCAACGCTCATAAATGTTCAAAAGACTGCTGAGGTACATACCGCCGGGTACTAGAACAGATGCGTCGGAAGTCGTTATATCTGGTTAAGTACTTTTGAACTTTTGTGAAAACAGGTAAGATATATGAGAAGAAAAGTACAACATTTCAACAGTCTAGGCTCCAGTTTGTTAAATATCACGCAAGAATCACATTCTAATCAGAATAATACAAAAGCAAAGTTTGCGATACTAAAGTCAATTAATTCTCTATCTTCCGCAAGCAACACCACACAATGCAATTCCAAACTCCATGCTCAACCAAGTACGCCTGCCTATCCTATACAACAATGCCCTTGATCCATCGCTATGCTACAGTTCAATAATGAATATCATCCAACCCCTCCCCACTTAGTATGCTTTTCAGAATACCAGCACCCAATCCCTCAACAGCCTGCGCAATCTCCTTCTCACCAACACAACTTCCAATCCTCTTCTCATCCCCAACCCCAGCTCCAGATCCGAATTTCCTTCCTCTCTTACTTGGTGTTGTTAAGGCGATGAATGAGCCGTTTCGGCCGTCGACTGCGCTGACTAGTGAGAGAGTTTCGAGACTGCCAACTACGTCTCTGAATTCGGTGCTCGTGAGAGGGTGGAGGATTGAGTCTCGGGTGCAGAGCATGGAGTAGACTCTATATAGTTGTTTAATGGTTGGGGCTGAGGTCTTTGACTTTGATGGTGTGGCCATGACGTTTGCTGCTGCTTCCCTCTTCTTCTTTTCGAGAGCGACTAATGCACACAAGGCAGCCTTCTGCTGGAGATTTAATGCCTTTAGTCTCTGGTTGGCGCCGTTGCCGAAAGTGGAGGAAGTGATCTTGTTGACATGTGAGATCAATGCTCGTGGGGCTGTCTCAACAGTGAGTGCGGAAAGTGACTGGTTCAAGGTCTTGTTGGCCATTTTTCTTTGGGTTGCACCAGCCGGGGTGGACAAGTTGTTGTTCTCTTCAAGTGGTCTCTTAGATGGGGACTCCTGCACCATCTGCTCCTTGAGCGCAGCCTCGTGCTTCTGCTTTGTTTCTGCTTCGATCATATCTATAGCCCGTCTGCAGATATCGAATGCCTTGCGCAGGTCTCCAGTTTGGCTGGATACTTTTCGGGAGCACAGCTCGATTGCAGCTGGGTGGAGGAAGGGAATGTACTCTGGCGTAGGAGAGTCTGCTGGAACCAATGACTTTAACCGTGTTGTAATGACGGTCTTGATTTGTGTCGCGTCGTATGGTAGGAATGGAAGAAGCTGAGGCTTCAGGTTTCGGGCCTTGAGTCGTGGCAGAAAACGATCCGTCAAATCCAGAGCGTTGGCGATCCCAATCAGAATCAGGTGCGAGGATTTCTGCAGCGACCATTCGAATAGCTTGTAGAGGATCTCCAAGTCCAGCGAAAGAACGTGGTCGATCTCGTCCAGGGTAACCACATAAACCGACTTCGTCTTCTTTCTCGGAAGGAAAATCCCCTGCAGCGCCTTGAGCTCGTCTCCCTCCATCACCTCAACTCCCTCACAAAATGTTCCCAACAATTTGCCGTACAAATCCTTTGATGTCTTCATACTCATACAATTGACATATTCCTTCCGTAGGCTGGCAGATTCTTCGAAGCTCTCGGTGATCTCGCCCACCATTGCGCTTTTTCCTGTTCCTGGCGGCCCACTAACATATATACATCCTCCCGATGCCTTATCCGCGCGTTCCTGGATGAAGTTCGAAAGTTCTTCGCGTTCAGCTTCTCTGCCAATAAGTCTGCCAGGCTCTGAGCTGCGGACGAATAATTGTCGCGCTTTGCTGTAGACGGTCGCGATTGACGCGCCAGGTGTTACTGGAGTACGAGGTGTTCGAGGTGTCAATGGCTTTCCAGCGACAATGACTCGGTGTCTAGGAGTATTTGTTCCATTATTCGAGAGCGCATCTCTATGACGCGGCGTCTGAGGTGTAGGGTTTTGTACGATGTGCTTTCCGGAGACACAATGCTTGGCTAGTATAGACTTGGCAGAGAAGCTCTCGTCAACATCCATTGGCTCGCCATTTTGGATTGCATCGCGCGAGAAGTCTCCCACGAAAGGGTTCTCATTCTCGTCGTTGATTGTTTCTGTTCGACCTTGACGTTTGACGCGCTTGGAAATCGGTGCTGATTGTACGGATTCGAGGTTGAGAGCAGAGCTCCTCGTTCGCTTTCCTAATACAGAAGTTGTCATGGCGACTTGCGTTGTTATGTGAAAGGACGAAGTGCAGAGAAGGAAGGTGAGATGGAGTGGGTGAGGATCGTGGATGTCGATGGAGGTTGTTGAAGGTGAAGAAGTAGGGCGGTTGACCAAGATATTTCTTAAGTCTCAACTCGCTTCACGAAGCACGCGTCGCGTTTTCGCGATTTTCATGGACGTGTAAAGTGGATTCGTTCCGAGGTCAAAGCGAGACTCACGTGAGAGGCACCAAATCTGAGCATTTCAGCCACTGCCGTTGGTGTCCGTTTGCTATCATGGTTCCGTCTCTATCTATATATTTTCTTTCTCAGCCAGAGTTTTTTTGTGTTCTTCACACAATTCCAATGTTCTCTCTCATTCTCAAATTTATCGGACGCGCACCAGCGAGCTTTTGGCCAGGCCACGCTCGCGTATGAAGTTTGGGGGCCACAACGCAGGCGCCTCCTTCTGGCATTCATCTGTGCACCCGAGTCTCCATCGCAACTCCAAAGGCCTGCCGCTGTTCAAAATGGTCGTCGTCAAGATGGATCCCATTCCCAAATGTCTAGTGGCAGAAGAGTCACCAACTCGTCCCGGCGCTTGCACGAGGCATTGCTGCCCCTTTATGCACTTTCTGGGCTCTTGGCCTTCGCTGTAGCCGCCGGCAAGGATGCGGCGATGCGATGAGTGGCCAAACTGCCAGCGCTTTTGGGGCCCACCAATCACACAGGTCTCACCAGTCCAGCGAATCCGCCGATGCATTCGTGGGCGTTTGCTGCCGCCAATCTATCGTGAAATATCCAGCTTCTTGAAGTATCGCCCAGCGTGTCGTTTTCTGTTTTTCGTTCTCTCTATCCGCCTCTCAGCTCTGCGCGTTCGTACATCTGCACTTCTGCTCCTTCGCAGGTCTTCGTTGCGGTCGCAGAAGACCCGGCCTCAAATCCGTACGTACACCCCGCCTTGCCCGCATCGATCATCTGTGCCTCATCAGATAGCTCACCCGTCGAAGACAACATCCTATAAATAACACTTCGTGCGTCACTTAGCGAAGATCTCATTGGATCAAACAACCTCGAGAGACCAGTACCTGACTATGGCCTCCCGTCAAGGGAAGCCAGAAGAGGAGCTGTTCCTTTCGCGACCCATGAATGGAGAGGACAGCCCTACAGTCGAACCTCTGAGAATCAACAAGCCTAACAGTCCGAACCCACGCGCAGACTCAGCAGCGTCAAGTCGATTCAACTATCCGCCCCCAAGTAGTAGTAGCAAACTTTCATTCCCTCTACCTCCCGGTGCCTCGAGCTCTGCTAGTCCTCTCCCCTACCCCGAAGACGAAGATTTATACTCGCAACCAGTTGAGCCTCGCAAGCAACGACTTCCATACCCAGACGATTCGAAACAAAATCCAAATAGACAAAAGCCTGGTGGGTCAGGAAAAGATCAAGGGAGACCAGCACCTAGCAGAACAGGCACAAATGATACAACCCCGCGACTGAGTACCAGTCCCGTTGATAAGAGGGGCCCAGGTCTGGCAGAAAGACGGGGTACAGCTCCCAAGCCTCTGCCAGAGTCACCAGGTCCTGATTTACCTGACAAGGAGGGTCTGTTTGCGAAGCAACCTAGGAGAGACCCAAAACCGTCGCAAGGCGCAAGGCGCCCATCTCAAACAGGCACGCCCACGTATCCCGAATTCCGACAGCAGTACTATCCGCCACCCGTCCCAGGAGCAGCAGAACTTAATGGGACATCCGCAGAGAATCCAAACTTGATCGCTCCGAGTGCCAGCGCGATGAATCGATTCCCCTCAACGGCGTCGACGTCTACTACAAGGGCAACTAGAGGATCTCCCCCACCTCCAGAGACCCCTATCATAGGTCCTGGGGAACAAGCTGGCGGTGGGATTGAAGCTCGATATGCTGCCGCGGGGATATCAGGAACAGCTACTCTGAGTAGTCTACAAGCCCAAAATGCCGCTGCAGCGCAAAGGGCGAACCAGTATGGGCCTCCACCAGTGCCCCAGCTCCCACAGTCCCCTGGCTTTGCGCCAAGCCAGCAGCAGAATATACCCAGACCGTGGACACCCACGGAGTCCCCAGACAATCAACCACATGGACCGCCGACCGTCTATCAAGGCCCGAACCAAGTGACAGCTTCTTCATCACCGCCTCGACAACAAGGCACCATACGTCCAGGCTCGCAACCGAATGCATTGGAGCAAGATTTCCAACGCATGCAACTTTCTCCTTCGCCGCCACCAGCTTATTCAAGCGTCACTCCAGGTGTAAATGGCAATGCTCAATACCCGCAAGAGAAGCGCACAAATGTGCCTGCTGCCATAAATACAGTCCCAAGGCCCAATATTACCTCGCCGCTTACCTCCCCAGCTCTGCAACATCCAGGGCACCCGGCATTTGCCAATGATCCAAGAGAGGAACCAGCACATCTTCAACAGCAGCAGCCACTTCAACAAGCTGCGACAACAGCGACGGCTGCTCCTGTACAGCAGTTCGCCAATGCCTCTCCTTTTCAAGGTGCAGGCCCAACTTCTCCGCCACCTCTTCCAGAAGGTTGGATTGCCCATTTGGATCAAAATTCCGGTCAATATTATTATATCCATCTACCAACACAGGCCACGCAGTGGGAGTTTCCTAAAGGACCAACACCGCTTAATCATCCCGATGTTGCACCTCTGTCTCCGACGGTATCTACTTATGGCAATCCTTTGGCATCTCCTGGGCTGAGTGTATTTGGGAAAACCCCTCTGGGTTCTCCTGGTTTCCCACCACATACACCTGGCTATGCAGAAAGTATCATGAGCATGGCTTCTCAAACACCAACCGCTGCTGGATTCTCGGGTCCTCCGCCAAGTGCAGGAGTCGACATGTATAAAGTGGCGCCTACAAATGGAGTATACTTCGGTCCATATCTACGATATGTCAACATGGATTTCGAAAGGGGCGTTTGGCTTGGTACGATAATGCTTGTGACCGATGCTCCGCAGCCGCCGACTATTCACATCCATCAGAGTGTTGATTTATCTCCAAATCCTCGTCAGCTAAAACCAAATCCGATTTTTACTCATCAACGTTGGACTTTCTATAGATACGACGTTGATTTGCAGATGGGAGACGGTCCAAGTGACAAGTGGACATATGCCATCACTTCCCATCTAGGCTGTACCCGTTATGAATTCCTTGTTGCAGGTCGACACGAGACCAATTGGCGATTTATAGCCCATTCTGGAAACGACTTTGCTATGAACACGAGTGTGAACGAACGCTCGAAGCTCGGTGGTATTGGGTTCATGTGGAAGGATATCCTCCAGAAGAATGTTGAATGTGGTGGCTTCCACGTTCAACTTGGACTGGGTGATCAAGTATATGGGGACAGATTATGGAAGGAGATTCCTCTGCTCAAACAGTGGCTTGCTATGAGTGGCAAGGACAACCGAAAGAGCGCGGCTTGGACTGCTAGGCACGAGGAAGATGTTTCTCATGCTTATTTCCATTATTATACAAGTCACTTTGATCAGCCATATCTGAGAGAAGCATTTGCTCAGATTCCTCACATCCTCCAGATTGATGACCACGATATGTAAGTTGACACCTAATGCCTCACGGTTCAGGATGCTAATATCTTACAGTTTTGACGGCTTCGGATCATATCCCGAGTATATGCAGTCCTCAAACATGTTCAAGAATATTGGACGCATTGGAATTGAAATGTACCTCTTGTTCCAACATCACACGACTCTAGAGATCCTCCGGAACGTCAGTACCGACATTGATCTCTTCACAATCACTGGGTCTGGATGGCACTTTGTTAAATACCTTGGACCAGCTGTTGTGGTGGTTGGACCGGACTGTCGTTCTGAACGTAATCAACGCCAAGTCCTAGCAGGGCCTACGTATCAAGGGATATTCCCCAAAGTTGCGACATTACCGCCAAGCGTTCAGCACTGCATATGGATGATTTCGGTCCCGATCGTGTATCCACGTCTAGATACAGTAGAGAGCATCGCTCAAACCATATCGACAGCAAAGAAGGGCGTTACTGGAACTTACAACCTCCTTGGAAAAGTCACGAGCTCAGTCGCCGGCGTTGTTGGAGGCAAAGAAGCTGTTGCATCTGGCTTCTCTCAAGTTAAGAAAGCAGTTGGCAAGTCGGGGCTGATGGGAGGTGTTCTCAATACGTTTGGAGACATTGACATTGCTGATGAGCTTCGGGATATGTGGACACACGAATCCAAGGATCTTGAAAGGACATACCTGATCAGGACATTGCAAGGAATCGGACACCAGAAAGGCATTCGCATGACTTTCTTATCTGGAGGTAAGAGCCTCTTTCTTGCACTTCAACTGAACCTACTTACTGACTACAAAATCAGATGTCAACTGCTGCGGAGCAGGCCTGCTCCACGACCCCAGCCACCCAAGTGACCACAAAACAATGTACCAAGTAATCTCCTCCGCCGTCGTCGCGGCTCCTCCACCCTCCTACGTCCTCAAAATGCTCCACAACAACAAGCCCCTCTACGTCCCACAAAACAGTCAGAAAACCACCAATCAAGTCTCCGACACCAAAGAAGACATGATGGAGATCTTTCAAACTGACACCAACGGCGGACCTCGCGAGATGAAGAAGCTAATGGGCAGAAGAAACTACGTCGCTTTCGTAGCTTATGATCCTGAAGCTGTTGCCGGTTCTGCGAATCCGTATGCTGGAAGCTTGCATAATGGACAGCAGGGGCTTGCAAAGTTGAGTTTGGCGGTTGATTTTGTGGTTCAAGGGGATGGTGGATTTAGTCCTCCAACGAAGTATGGGCCGGTGATAATTCCTAGTCTTGAGTTTGGGCGATAGGCGGCTTTAACGATTCCCTTTGAAGAGTAGTTTTCAAGCAAGCATATTTGGGAAAGAGGAGTTGTAGGAAGCGCTTGGAATATTATTTTGCGTTGTTTTTCTTCCTCTATATTATCCCACTACAGCGAAGAGAAAAAAATCTGAATATAAACCGAAGTCCAAAGTTACCTCGCATATGCACAACGCTCTCGCCCCAAGCGAAGAAATCTATCTACTAGAATTCAAAGTGATTCAAAACATACTCCCATTCTCTCGACTCGGTAGTCACGCGTCAAAGAACAGCTTCTTGACTTGTGCATATGTATCGTCTGGGTTCAAGACAGAGTGGCCAATCGTCCTTGAATCCGAGTAGATTTCGTAGTCGTTGCCACCCTTGTGCGTCTTGTCCCCAAAGAAGTGGATAGTAGTATACTCGACACCACCCGGTTGCTTAGCCTCGTTCTCCAAATGCGTCAAGCAATACGTCTTATCCCACCCGGTAGGAAAGACATCGAACGAGATCTGTCCACCAATCGAGTAACTGTTGCCCAATACCCACAGGTTAGCAACCCATCTTAATCATGCCACTTTCTCCAATTCCAAAGCAGATCTTGCCTGCTTCCACACCATCCATCATGCAAAGGGCTTACTCACGTCAACCCCAAATCCTTAAACTTTTCCCTCAGCACCCCAACCATCGTCTCCCTAATATTATTCTCCTCATCATAAGCCTGGTACTCATTCCGTTCCTTCACACTCGCATTCCTCCCAATCGGACTGATATTCACCATCCCATTCCGAAACTCCACAAACGTCCCCCTCTTGATCGGAATATCCAAATCCGCAATATAATGCAACACAAATTTCACCAACTCCTTATACTTATCCTCTCCCAACCACCCTATGAAACTATTCGATGCTAATTTCTCCCCAAGCCTGTAGGCAGTGAGGCCATTCTCTGAGAAGCAGAAATCGAAGAGGGTCGTGACGGGGATGTCGGGACTGCCGAGTTGTTCTTGTTGTTTGGCTAGGTCGGAACCGCCGACGTAGCCGATTGCTACTTTTTGGCGGAGGGAGGAGAGGAGGGCGAGCATTTCGGGGGTGGCTTTCTGGTTTGGGTTTCCAGATTAGCTGGTGCTTCATTCAATTCTTAGTAAGAGCTGTAGCAGCAACAACGTACTCGGCGGGGAATGGTGAGCGTGTCATCTACATCGAAGAGGCAGATTGTGTTCTTAATTGGGCGCTGATCGAGCGGAGGATAGGTTGCTGTAGGGGCCGCCATCTTGATTCGTGAGGAATTTGATGTAGTATAGAGGTGAAGAATTGTAGAAGGGAGAGGCGGTCTGTTGGAAGTTCAAACAACGTGGGGAAGAAATGTTTCTGCAGGGTAAGCTGCTTAGTGGCTGTGCCCCTGTAAATTAACCCCTCTTTCCATACCAGTTTAATGCCACTTGCATGCTGTGGCTTGTGATCCAATCACTGGAAAATGAGCTCTTGAATGGTTTCTAAGGTTCTTATGATGGAATGCCCTTTTCGTATTTTAAATTGGAATCAACGTCGAGTTCCAAGCCATGGACCATTTCAAGACACGTTGACTGCTCTAGCTAGGCTACCAATATCTGGCTCCATGAGGAGACTGTTTTCATAGCTCCGGCAGCTATCCGTAATGCCACATTTCACCAGAGAACGAGTTTTGAGTTTCATTTTTGGACTCATCGCTGAATATTTCTATTCTAGTGTTGTTTGCATGTACAGTGAGAGGAGAGAGCAGTGGTTTTCATCTCTATTCTTCGTCGATAACGACTCCCCATTTATGGTCTACGTTTCCGTACATGATATCTTTCAGCCACTGCGAGACGAAATTAGTATCTTCTTCAAACTTGGGAATATGGGTGTCTTACTTTCTTGAACAAAGCCGCATAATGTCCACTTTCACCATCTCCCATCGAGATCTCAATCTCTTCGTCCTTAAAGTTAATAGCCGAAACCGGGGTAATGAAATAGGCAGTGCCAGCCACAAACGCTTCCACCAGTCGTCCTTCCTTCGAGGCCTCAATAATCTCAGGCATCGTGTATTGTCTTTCCACAACTTCAATGCTTCCAACTTCTGATGTGAGGAACTTCGATCCTTCAATAAGTCGCTCTCTTGCCAGATCCAGCACACTTCCTCGAGTAACACCTTCCAGGATAATTTTTCCTTCTAGAGGAGCAGTTACGAGTTGCAATGCTCCTTCTCTGGTCTTCCAGACAACGAAGAAATTACTCGCTCCCGCTTCGGTGACATGGTGCTCAGGGCCAAGTAGCCAGAGAATTTGGTCGTAACCTTGCTTCCTGCCCTCCATATGAGCAACAAACGCCGGCCCGTAATTGGCTCCAACTTTGGCATATCCAAATCCACCTGGCCATGCTCGAGTATCATTCTTGGAGGCCAGTAACTTGAGTCCTGGTGGTGCTGGTGTAGTTCCGGGACGTGGAGCGGAGAAGTCCGGCCATAAGACAGCTACTACGAACAGAAGCACTTCCGCTGGTGCAGTCACCCCAATTTCAGAACCATTTCCAATGATTGCTGGACGTAGGTACAGAAACGTTCCAGGTCTTGATTTTGGTAGCCATTCTTTCATTGTCAGTCTGTGTACCGAGCATTGAGCTATGAGAGGAGCTTACTTGGTCCATCAATGCCCAAGAATTTCTTCATCAACTTCTCTAGCTCGACTGGGTCGAATTGCGGCAATGCCACTCGAGCTGAACTCATGTTCAACCTCGCACAATTTTTATCCGGTCTGAACAAACGAAGCTTTCCATCATAGCCACGATAAACCTTCATCCCTTCAAAGCATTGCGTAGCGTAATGCAGACATGAAGCGATCGGCATCATGGTTAGAGGCCCATATTGTTCGATCTCAGGTGAGTGCCATCCTTCGTCGCCTATAACACTCTTGTTAGTTCCTCCTCAGACTGGTATGTGAATTGGAGCACCCACTCGTCCACGTAACCTTGACCATATGATCTGTGCAAGTCTTCATATCAAACACTTCCTTAGAATTGACCTCAGGGACATCGCGTGGAGCAGTAGCTCGAGTAATCTTGAGCTTTGAAGCATCGAGCTCTTTAATCGCTGGTTCCTCATGGGCCACGGTCTTTGTAGCTTCGATTCCAGCTTGAGTGAGATGACTCCCACTTTCAACAGCATGTCCGTTCATTTTGGCGGAGTGAAATCAATTGAATATAGGTTCCGGATCTGGGAGGACAACTTTATATCAGCAATCTTGAAGATAATCAATCTGACTGTTGCACAATATGATCTTGTGGCGGATGATGAAGATTGACTCACCGTAAGAAGCAAAACAACTAGGACCTCAGTAGGCGGAGTGAAACTTCCCCGCGCCAGATAAAGTTCCGAAGATGGTAATTGCGAAGCAGAATGAAGAGGACGAGATAGACAGTTCTCAATTTATGTTCCTTCCCAAGAAATACCTCCTAAAAATCGTTCTGACTCGAGGAAAGGGCGTACCGAGATCCTTGTCCGACGCTCGGGATGCTCGCTGTGGCTGCAAGGGTCTCATGCATCCACTTCACTTATCGAAGATTTCTGGAACGAGATAATGCTGTAGCACCTGACTGAGTGCGTACCACGTTCAAACGAGATCTTAGTGTTCCCAGCTGCTAGTTTAACAGCTGTCGTGCGAACGAAGGTCGAACTTGTGCGAAGACCGTCTAGAAGCGATCTCGGCGTGTCAGAGAAGGGCGGGGTCACGTGTTTCTCTAAGACTAAGGAAGCAAGTAAGAGTCATCCAAATGCAATTAAATCTTACTGCATGTCAAATGCATCCATAATATCTAAACTATATCTGCTCATTGGTTCCTAATACGAAGTTTGGAGACTTTCTGTATTCGGTATCATCTTTCAAGCAAAAGATATTTCGTGATTCGCATTCGCTCGCTCCTCAACTCTTCCGCATCAAACCATCAATTCGGCTGTTCATGAACCACGGCAGTTATGGCTGCTGAAAACATTCCTGCAGGTTGGTTGATCTTTCCATGTCCTGGTTTGACTTTTGCAAGCTGTGAAACCTGAAGTCCGGTGGATCAGCTCCCTTTTTGACATCGCTCTTGATTTGTCCAGGCCAAAGTTTCATTTCATTGTTACGATCTTGAGATTTCTGTTCCCACAACCATATCCGGGTGTATTATAACTGTTTGGCATTCAACCGTACTGGTATTGTGGGGAGTGGGTAGAATCAGATTCTCAATACCTCAATGACTTGATAACTTTCGGGGATTTGCCCCAGAAGTGATAATAAGCGTTGTCCCATGGAAGATGGTACTTTCATTGTTTGGAATCCATACGTTTTTGAAATTCAATTGAGAGTACCATTAATCTACGTATCAAAATATCTCAACCTTTGTAAAAACTTTCATCCTAGGCCATCCAGCTTCAGCCCAGCGACACTTACACATATTCTTCATAAATTTTATACAAATTCTTTCACTTCACTGCTTTCATCTTATTAATATTTATAGGTCTTCTCGGTCGATATTACGCAGCTCGGCATGCTCACGGTCATTACCGGTCCTGCGCCGTAACCGGATCCTACAACTTCTCGTCAAAAAGTCGAGACCATTTCAAGGACCTCCTCAAAGTCGCTCTCGCACGAACCATTGACCAGCATCCAGCATTATGTTATGGTCTGGTTGAGCAGACCCTCCAATCGGAGACTCATTTCGTGCAGCTTCCAACAATTCATTTCGAAGATGTTGTCGAAATACACAGTGCCGGATCTAAGAACGGAGACGAGGATACTATCCTGTCAAAGTATATCGGCATCGGGCATCAACATCTCTTCGTGGACCAGACCAGGAAGCCTGCATGGAAAATTTCTGTGCTAAAGCACGAAAGGCTAGCAGAGAATGGAAGCCAGAGAGTGGACATCATCTTCATAAGCCACCATGCAATTGCGGATGGAACAAGCGGAACAGCTTTCCACAAAACACTGCTAGAGAACTCCCAACTTGCCTCGTCCTCACCAGCCCTCAGAAAGGAATGGCCATACATCGTACGAACCACGATCCCCAGACCATTATACGTCGAAGACTGGTTCCCAATCCTCTCCTCCACTTCAACCGAGCCCCTACACAACTCAACCGAACCACCGCCAACAACCACAACTTCAGTCCCACCATATAGCTTCTCAGACCCCTTTCTAACCTCAAAAGACTACTTCATATCCCGTGTCACCTTCCTCACAGTCCCCGCCTCTTCCATCCGAAGTATTCTCTCCGCCACTCGAAAGTTAAAGACAACCCTCACCTCCCTCATCCACGCCCTAATAACCATTCACCTCACCAAAACCATCCCAACAGCTCAATCCTTCCGAACCGTAACACCCATCTCCCTCCGACGTTTCACAAACACACCTTCAACCGAAATCTGCAACCACATCTCGTACATAACCTCCACATGGCCATCTTCTCTCGTCACCCTTGCTCGTACTTCCCCTGAGAACTCTCCCAGCGAAGAAGAGTTCATAACCTTCTTCTCCTCCCAATTCAACTCCGAAATCAAGACCGAGCTCTCCCAAATCCCAACTCGAGGACCGTCGGCTTTAGTCTCCATAACACAAATCCCTAACCTCGATGATTTCTGCAAACAAAGCATGGCGCCACCACGAGACTATACATACGAACTATCCAACATTGGCAGTGTCGATATCCCTGCTTTCGGGAAAGGAGAGGAGGTAAGACTAGAGAAATCAATCTTCACCCAATGTGGAATGCCTGCTGGACCAGCAGTGGCTTGTAACGCTGTCTCGATTAAAGACGGACCTTTGGTGTTGAGTTTGACGTGGCAGGAGGAAGCTATTGGAGAGGATGTTGTGAGGGATTTGAGAGAGTATTTGGAGAGGAGGTTGCTTGCGTTTGGGAAGAGGGAAGATTGAGATGGGGTGGCTTGTATTCCAAGTAGAGTAGCTTGCGACAGTTGACGAAAATAGACAATTTGACCTCGCTCGAAGAAGACATGGTGTGAGAGATATTGAATTGTAGATACAGGAAAAATGAAGATGGCGATCCGCTTGTTTGAATAGAAACAAGCTTGAAAGTAAACGATGTCGAGTAACAAGGTTTTGCGAAATAAGCCTTACTTGGGACTAGGACTTCATTTGGTATTATACAACGACATACAGAATGGGGAAATATATCGCAACAGACTGCGTGGGCACAAAGTTGCTTTCAAGAACACAATATCATCGGACACCAACGAGGGACAACTGTCGAAAAGGATGTGTCTTGCCACTAGCTTTGGTGGTTGATATCTACTCGGATATTCAACAATTACCATGTACGAGCAATATCGTGTCCACACTTGTCCGTGGCAGAGTTCCCTCATTTGGTAACCCGTCGTTAAACCGGCTTTTCAGGAAAGACCTCACCGGCAGGCAGCAAAGCATTATATTAAAGACCATGTTGTAGACCCTTTGTTTCCGTATACTATTCTATAACCCAATTGTTTCAGGAATGACAGGATTTCTGGATGTTGCTCCGGTATTCCCAGGTTTCGTTTCTAGCTGTCGGTCTCGTATACTTCTTACGCGAGCGAGGAGGTGCAGCCGATGGTCAAGCGTTCTCTCCGCTGCCTTCATCGCCACTTCCAAACCTCGAGCCCGACACCTTGGAATTGACTTCATCAACCTTTGCTCGTTCCGACTCTTCAAAGCTGGCCAATAGATCGTCGATCTTCTTTTCGAGACTCGTAAGATGCGATTCGAGTGCTTGCGCCGTTTTCTCACCTCTATAACATTTGTCAGTACAGAAGAATCGAGACCGACAGCAGCAACGGGTAGTAGTCGTTGATTTAAACGACCTGCATGCAACACTGCAAAACCACGGAGCGGCAAGGCTAATGAAGCCAAGTTAAAAATGATCTCCGTCTAAGAGCTGCCATGGAAAAATGAGGGGATGGTCGAAGAGGAGGCCGAGATCTAGATCAATCGATCGATCTGATCTGATCTGATAACCACGTGAACACAGCTCCGCAACAACTGCTCTTCCTCAATTCTTTTGCTCCCCGCAGGGAAAGTTGACGCACGTGCACAATAGTTGGATGAGACAGCTTTCAGGCCCCGTGGACATATAACTGGCGAATGGGGATTGGTGATGGCAATGTGAAAATCGCGTACTTTGTCAATTGGGCCAATGCTTCGGAGATCTAGAACACTTGTGGCGTTAGTGAGACTTCCGAAAGTACCCAGGGTCCTCAAGCAATGGTGCAGATGTGTGACGGGTATGGCATTTCTCCAGCTGCAGGACTAGAAACAGAATTTCGCTGAGAATTGTACTTCCAGCATCTATGTTTGATGGAAACATGGCCTTTTGAAAACACATTTTGCATGAAAGCTTGTGGCTTCCTTCCCGGCAGCCAGATCCGGAACCCCCAATGCCTGATCGTGCTCCATCCAGCACTAACAGAAACACTTCGCAAAAGAATTGACACGCACCTGCGCTAAATCTGCGTCTGAGTCTGCATGGTCGCCTCGTTCATCTTTCGAGGAATGGTTCGATGAGGCCATTTTGGGTGGCTAGAAGGATCCAGATGGACGTATGTGAAGAAGAGGATTTGTCGTGAAGGGAATTCAAAGCGATCATGAGACAGCCCGGCCAGGGGTGAAGGACAAATACACAAAGCAGCGCGTCTTATTCGACAAATATGCAAGAATCTCGGACCGACAAAGTTGAAATGCTGTGATGACAGTTGTTGATGTCGACCTGGGGTTGACGGTGTTGAGTCGCCGTTGTGGCTGAGGAGGAAACGGCAAGAGATGTCGCTGAGCTAGGCTAGTGCTATTTGAAAATGATAGGGGCTCGTTCTTCAACCTGAACTCTTCATTACCCTCAAACAGTCTCATGATAGCATTACATTTCTATAATGCTTGCCCTCGCGAAGACGTCAAGAACACTTTAACATATCAAGAATACAATACCGATATCGGATGTTCTACATCGCTCCCCGTCTTCCTGTCATGTGATACTACAGCACCTCGATGCACACCTCTCACTGTTTGGACATGACCAGCTTTCTCGAGTTGCAATTTGTAAATTTTATCTTTGTTTGAAGGTTAACACGTAGTGTCTCATTCTATTGAACCTACGTTTCTCTGTATGATCTTCAGGAAGAAATATCTATCTTTATTTTACGGTTTTCTCCAACTGCCAGCGCAGTGGGTATTCATCAGCTGTCACAATCCGAATCGTTGAAAATTCTGAGCTTTATGATTACTCGGGTGCATGGAGTTGACAACTCGATTAGAAGTGGCGCTGCTGTAAGGGATCTTAATGTTCTCGATTGAACACTCGCACGGAGATGGTGAGTCTGGTCAGAGTCAACGAATGTAGTCACTTTATTTCTCAGTCCGCATGGTAAAGTGTCTTACCGGTAGAAAAGGCAAAATATGACCATTTCATCTCTTGAGTCGTGAATTCGAGAAGTATATTACTCCAAGGTTTCTATGGAAAGCCTTGACGCTAGAGAATTGAAATAGTCATGCTTCCCTTGGGCCGAAATAAAGTTTCTAGAATTGTTTCTAGAACCACTTCATAGAATAATGAGATCGGCCTCTCTTCTCGAATCGCACTCCACGAAAACGAAGTTCCTTTGTCTTCACTTCCTACTGCTTAAACGTCCTACGGATCCAATGTCCCATCCAACAATGGTGGATATCAAAATAGAGCGGCGTGTGTCCTGGGCCGACAAAACACGCAAACAGATGACAAAGCTAGTCTCGTGATAGGTTAGGACCTGATTTGCGTCGGCTGGTAAAGCAGGTTCGCAGATTCGGCATGTTCTTTCGTATGCATGACATGGCAGCAAGTGGCTACTGGGTGTCGGGGTCGACGGGTGATTCATTGGGATTTGTCCATGCTGAGAAGAAGTGGCAACCCTCATCGTCTTTTCTATGTCCCATCGGGAATATGCTCTTTCGCAACCAGTGGTGCGACATGGCCTGAAGAGGCTACTCGCCACGCCGCTTCAGCGAGTCACGAGGCACGAGTGACGAGACTGACTCGGAACTCAAGACCGTGGGCACGGGTAGCGCAAGATATGATGTGATTGCATTCTCGAAGCTGGGCTTGGCTGAACCGTCGCGGTGGAGTGTTGCACAAGAGCGATTACGATGCCGATGCTGATGCTGATGCTGATGCCGAATAATCGGACCACCTTCGTCTTTCCCATGTTTCGGAAGAATTTCGATGTGCTGAAAACCCCTCTTCCGGTTAGTGGGCAACGGCGCTGATGCGAGTAATGTATTGTGCAAATGCAGTACAGCCGCACGCGGTGATATCAAGCCTCTCTCCCTTCTCATGGCGGTAGACAGGAGAACAGTGACGGTGTGACCATACGAGCAGCCGAGTAACTTGGAGGTATTGCTGGAGGTATTGCTAGATAGTACCAGTTAGTGCGCCAGCTCAAAATACCCCATTATTGCCCGGCGGTACATGCCAGAGGCATGGCTGCCACTAGGACCGCGCTCCGTGTGTACTAGTAGTGTACCTTCGTACTGTACTGTGCCAGGTGCTCGAGACAAGGGGGCCACCCCTGGTGCAGCGCGATCACCGAGAAGTTGAGCAGATTGGGGGTTTCCTCGTCCCATCCCATCCCATCCCATGCCACCCCATGCCACCCCATGCCATCCCATGCCATCCCACCCCACCCTGCGGGCTTTGCTTCTGGTGACTCTCGGGCAATGCTCGATGCCACAGGCCAAAAACGGTATCCCAGCGGAGAGAGTCGTCCGCAGGGGCTCGACCTCGGTCTTCGACCGCCAGCGCTTCAGAAGACGGTACAACAGCAGAGTCGCACTTTCGGAGGGATCCCCGATTCCGCCTGGATTGTCGATGGCCAGATCCCCCTATGGCGGTTCCCCTGCGCTGCCCCACTACGCATGGGCGGTGATAGGGAGGAGGACTCTGCAGGCTCGCGACCCGGCTGCCCTGGCAGATGCCTTTGCCCATCCCAGATTGCCCCCCCGAAATTCAAATCCTCCATGCCTTTCCCCATCGAGCACCGGCTCCTTCGCCAAAATGCGCTCGCTGCTCTAGCAAGGCATTTGTGCCATTGCCATGGTGCTATCGGCTGCCCTGCGTGGTTGCGCCTAGCGAGATTCACAATGGCGACCCTCTTCATTACTCGATCGCAGATTTTCCCTTTCCAACTCCCACCACCACCCGATGATGAGATTTTACTAGTCCCCTCTCGCCCTTTTACAGCTTCCTTCTTTACACGTACATGCAGGCAGCAAACACGGACGCCTTTCGATTCTTTTAATACCTTTTGTTTCCGCCTCCCCACTCCGCTGTTTATATACATAGACACTCAGCACCCTTCCGACGAATCATCTGTATGTAGCTCTAAGAACTCCAGCACCATCCCTACCACGCATCTGCCCACTCAGGACCTCGTCACTACCACCAAATCGTTTTTTGTTTCGCGAGTCAAGATTTACTGTTGTCATCCGATCTCCCCTCGAGAACCATCTTTTCGAGCCCCAAATCCACACCCGTCCTTGACGATCTTTACTTGAGCCGTTCTAGCTCGCACCACTCTTAACCCTCGAAGGTAACATTCCTGGCGTCACTCTCCACGCTTTCTCAAACGCCAAAGATCCGGCTTCTAGATAGGTTGATGGCAAATGGCAACTCCAACTATGGCCATTGCTTTTGTAAATTACCTGTACCTGGATCAATGAGCTAACTCGTATCAAAAAGTACCAGTTGCTGCAAAGACTCGACGCCCAGCCAGACAAAACCGCAACAAGTTGATCTTTCGAGGCGAACAGATTACATCTCTATATACGTGCCAGTACTCTTGCAAGGGTCCTCCAACTATCCACAGATCTCACCCATTCAGGAATTCTTCGACTTCCTGCTAGACTTCATCTGCATTCCCAAGAGGAAATTGGTTTGAACAATATAGGCCGTTCATGTACCACAGCGCTACTTGACTGGATTGTATGTTGTCGAGATCAATGAACTTTATACGACATATATCCCGGACACCCTCTCGAGGTCTATCGTATCTGGATTGTTGGAAGAGAAGGCGCGACGGCTCTTGAATCTCTACTGCGGAGAGGTATCGGTTTCGGAGGGGGCTGAATTGCTCTTCACAAAACCCACACACCATCGAGTTTGGAGCTTTGGTATAGGCCTGGACAGTTTCCAGACTCTGTTACTGTATGACTGAACTGGCGGACATATTCGCAGAGCTGGGTATCTCTCACTACCTGCACGACTTCCTCGAACAAGGCTTTGATACATGGGAAACGATACTCGATATCACAGAGTCCGATTTCGATGCCCTGGGTGTGAAACTTGGTCACCGCAGGAAACTCCAGCGGAAAATTGCCAATTCGCGAGGCTTGTCTTCGGACCGGGCTCTAGCATCCCCTCGAAACACACCGACCGATGATAGATCATCAGACGAGCCAAAAGGAGGTAATGTGAAGGCTGATAGCAAGGACGGAAGTGTCGCGTCTCAGGGCGCAAAGAGAAAATACAGACGACACCCGAAACCTGACGAAAATGCTCCCGAACGACCACCCTCCGCGTACGTCATTTTCTCGAACAAAATGCGGGAAGAACTCAAGGGAAGGAATTTGTCTTTCACGGAGATTGCCAAATTGGTGGGGGAGAACTGGCAGAATCTCTCACCCGCCGAGAAGGAGCCATACGAGCAGCAAGCATTTTCTGCAAAGGAGAAATACAATAACGAGCTTACTGAGTATAAGAGGACGGATAGTTATAAAGAATATTCACTGTACTTAGCGGACTTCAAAGCGAGGCACTCGACGGCACAGCAAGGTAGGCAAGCTATAGCCTTTTGTATGTCAATTTGTTCCTGTTCTAACGAGCTTCATTTAGCGAGCGAGTCTGAAGCAGCCAAACGACCAAAATTGGAAGGGCATACCAGTGCGATGAGCAGTGTTTCGGGCAGCAGTGGTGCAAGTCAACATGGTAGCGACACCCCCATCAGCCGTATGCGCGTTGAATCGTCTGGATCGACCAGTGGCCAGTGGCATCCACCCGAAGGGCAACCCTCCCCTCAAGCATCCACTATGCCGAAGCTATCAGTTGCTCTTGGAGCCCCAAAGCCGCAGAACTCGCCCGGTGCGACATCACCCACCATCCTTCCTGGGTATCGGGACTCGATATATGGTGGAAATCCTCAGCTGCTTGCTTGGCGAGAGGGGCACCGAGGGGACGACCAAGCCAACTCACAGCAACTCCCTCGATTGTCAAGCGTAACTGACAGCCGACCAAAATTCTCTGGACCACCCCCTGCTGACCCGCGCAATCTCACTGGCTCTCAGCAGCATGATCACCGCATGAACCGGGGACAGAATCACCCTCCGCCTCCCTTATTGACTTCCGAATCAACAAACATGTCTTCGACATCGTCAGCTAGTACTGGATCATCTTTCTTTACTCCTCGTACACCTTTGGAGCCTCCACTCGATCGAGCTCTTCCCATGCCACCGCTTTATGGTCAGAAGTCAAATGGATCATACGAGAATCAGCTGCCACCCCTAAGACCACCATCCTTATCCCCCCAATCAACCTTGCTTGTTACGCAGCAGTCTCCAAATGGTATGTCAAGGCTCTATTTGCTTTGTTCTTCCTGTCGTAACATGGGAGTCCTTGTCAAGTTTAAGTACTTACCAAGTTCTAGTAATCCATAATATTGACTACCCAAATTCGATCCCACCAATTCGAGGCTATCCTCAGCAAGGTAATCCAAATAATCAACCGGATCCCCGACTTCAGGGCTATTCGAATTCAACCGAAGACAATAATTTAGACCCCGTCAGCGCATTGCTGAGGGCTGGAGAGATCGTCGATAGAAATAGCAGTAGCCGACAAGGTGCCTGACGTTTGTATCGACCCTTCCAATGTACAAAACTTCGGCGGCTCCAGTACACGAAGGACGCCGCTGCCTCGTCAAAAAGGTTGGATCGAAGTGTCATTGTTATGGGTGGACATTGTGAGGCACCATGGACGGAGGCGCTTGTTGGAGTTCGGGCAGTATATGGTATGAGAAGATTCCCCAGATCTGTTTATTATCTTGCCCACGTATGGGCATCTTGGTTGGCGTTCAGTCGCACCCGTATGGACGAAATGAAGATATGATTGTGCATTCTCTGATTGATAGGCTTTGGTCGTTTGAGCTGGTGAAAGGTGAAATGTCGTATAAATAACAAGTTTATGAGAACTATGACGAGTTTCTTCCCAGAAAGCGGGGTCACTGGGGGTTCACATTTATAGCATTCGCTGTTCATCTGCAAGTTGTGCATTTGATTTTGATGGTCAAGGATCATCGTGTTCTTTTCATTGGTCAAGATTCGGTTCGATAACAATCAGGCCACTTTCAAGCCTCTTCTTTCAACAGATTCCGGTGGCTGTTCTCCCAGCGATCATTGACTGGAAGGACGCAGCTTCCAAAAGCAGAGCTGGCGGAGCGACCTCCGTTTAGATGGAGAGGCAATTGGTTGCCTCCCGTATTGCGAACCTCATGGCGGCCCCCCCCAATTCCTTGTTCCATGCAGCCTTGCGTCTCGAAGGCGAATACCGGTACTACTTCAACTATGGCGAGGATCGCACCTTGAAGGGTCATACTAAGAAGACCATTGTAGATACTCTGCCCAGCATTTCCAAGCTGTTAAAGGCAAGGCTTCAAAGGGCGGCGTAATATTACCAAGAACCGCATCCCCTTGCCTTTATGCTGTGCACTTCAATGTACAAGTACATATAGCCTTGAATATGTATCTCTTTTGAGTTCCGGCCTCAATCTCTGTACGATACTCGGGTAAAAAGCTCATGTGTCCGATGCACCAAAACAGACTTTCGATATCATAGAAAAATACGGATTGCGTTATTAATGAATACTCTAGCCACGCAGTTTGATGACGACTTAGCTTCTTATCTTCGCATTGCCCTGTTCTAAACCTATTCTGATTAATAGTTGTTAAGATATTCACGATTGAATAATGCCATTTTTTTATGTTCTCGCCAAGTCGGACACATAAGCTTTCTATCCAAAGTAATAAATCGCCCCTTTCGATTAGGAGGCTTGAAGTGGGGCAAAGACGTGCTAGCCAAGAAGGGCAGGCGGGGTCCAAGGCTGGCAGAAAAGCGCTCTCCGCCTTTCCTTCAAAAACGTGTTGATCCCCCCCTCAAAAAATCAGACGCTCCAAAACTCGTCCAAAGAACCAATTTTGTTTATCACTATTAGCAGAGAACAAAAGACCGTTTTCGTCAAGGCAATACTCGGAATTCAGTGCAACCATACCCGCCATGGATCACGGACTTAAAGCTATCAAATACGAGAGCGGCAAGCTTCTTGTCCTGGATCAGCTCAAGCTTCCTCATGAATTCGTCTACGATGATGTATCGACGTGTGAAGAGGCATTCGACTGCATCAAGTCAATGCGCGTCAGAGGTACATCTTAGGATCTCATCTTGCGGCAGATTCAGCAGCTAAGGCTTGACCAGGAGCTCCAGCAATTGCAATCGTCGCAGCTCTGGCTCTAGCTGTCGAGCTGTGGCATAAGAAGGATGGTAGGCTTCCTTATCCTGAATTATAACCGCGAGAATCAATTAATATGTTGTCCAGGTGCCAGCAAAAAACAAGACCTAGTCAAATATATCAACCACAAACTCGATTACCTGATGGAAAGTCGACCAACGGCTGTGGATCTATCGAATGCCATCCGACTCCTCAAAACACAAACACAAAAAGCAGCATCTGAAGCAACAACACCCGAGGAAGCCCAAGCATGTGCCAGCGTACGCGGGAGATTCATTGAGGTTGCAAAGAAGATCTTTGAGGATGATCTAGCTACAAATCAGAGAATTGGAATGTGGGGAGCAGAGTACCTGAGAGCGTTGCAGCCACCGGTTACCAGTACCGTTGGTGCCAATGACTTCAGGTACTATACTACAAGTCCACCTGGAACCCAGGGGGCTGCTGATCAGACGTATAGAAAGATCAGCGTCTTGACACATTGCAACACCGGGTACGTCAAGGCAAATCAAGGACATCTTCATCCTTTTCACAAGAGAGACTGACAAAAAACAGCTCCCTCGCAACCTCAGGAGTCGGCACAGCTCTAGGCATAATCCGCAAACTACACTCTATGAACTACCTTGACCATGCCTACTGCACCGAAACCCGTCCCTACAACCAAGGTTCCCGCCTCACAGCCTTCGAACTCGTCTACGAAAAGATTCCCTCCACCCTAATCACCGACTCCATGGCTGCCTCCCTCTTCAAGACCTACAAAGACGAAAAGAACATAACCGCCGTCATCGTTGGCGCCGATCGCGTAGTTAGGAACGGAGACACAGCCAACAAGATTGGGACATATCAACTCGCTGTCCTGGCAAAAGCCCACGGCATTAAATTTGTCGTCGCGGCTCCGACTACTAGTATTGATCTTGAGAAGGAGAATGGAGATCTGATCAAGATTGAGAATAGAGCACAGACGGAATTGACGCAAATTACAGGAGCAGTGGTGGGCAAAGATGGGAAGGTGGATGTTAATCATACGGAGAGAGTGGCGATTGCGGATCAGAGGATTAATGTGTGGAATCCGGCATTTGATGTTACGCCGTATCAGCTTATTGATGCTATTATTACGGAACATGGACCTGTGCCGAGGAATGCAAAAGGGAAGTTTGATTTTAAGGCTATTATGCCGGAGAGATGGAAGTTGCAGGTTGAAGATGTGGCTGCTGGGTCGGCGGCGGCGAAGATGAATGGGAGTGATGGGTTGCAGTTTCAGATGGATGTTTAGGATTTCGGAGATCTAGTAAGGAAGGGAAGGAGAAGCCGCATCAACTGTGGGTGAGAGGATGAGGTTATCATGAGATGAATTCATGTCGATATTTGAATTATTGAATAGTACAAAAGGGAATATGGATAGATGATAGAAAAGTCTTGGAAAAATCCGGCAAGACTTTGAGAAGGAATTTCACTTCCGACTTCGAATTTTGATAGGCCTCGCTCCCTCCAAGAAGTGCGCGGTACAATGAGGTGAACACTAGCTTTGCCGTAATGTTGAATGACTGAATTTTGAGAACATTCCTCACTTAAGGCCCTTGCAAGCTCGATAGCAAAGCGAAGAGGCGAAGACACTTTAGTTATGTACTAAAAGGAGAGAGAATGTCAAGTCGAAGAAGAAAGAACACTTTGATCACCAAGGCCAAAGTAGATGCAGAACGATTAAACTAGGAACTGAGATCAATTCCTCAAAATAAGCCTGTCCGTATCCATTAAATGAATTGAGCGTACAGTTTGACCACCTGAAAGTTAGTCTCCTCTTAGGTGATGCCTCAGTACTGTTGTCGTAGACCTTGGGATTCCAAGATTCTTCTCGAGTGGAGGTGGTGGGTGCGTCGAGCTAGAATACGACGCGGCGATATTGAACGAAAACGAAGGTGAACGACATGAGATCAAGAATCGAGCATCTATTTACCTTGAAGTATATTTCTATTATCGCAAAATGCTAGTTGCTAACCTGCGGTGTAGAGGTTTCGATGTGTGGTGCCTTGCTACAGCCTACCAGCAATGTCAGCACCCAGATCAACACACTGATCAAGAATCAAGAAAAGCATCTGCAAAACAGATGAAGAATGTATTACACTCAAGGATCATCAAATGAGTTCCAGTTTCAAATCTCGATTATCATATCCTAGTAGTTGGCAGGCGAGATGCTGCACGCGCAGTTTCCCCTTGTAATTGCAGATGGGGGCAAAGTTCACTCAACCTTCAACACCAACCAATTTAACACCACGAGTGTGACACATCACCTCAGCATTCGTCCTCTGTTGCTCAGTTATCTACCCACCCCTTGTACCTTCCCAGCAAAATTCCCAACCCCGGCATAGGCTACCTGCAACAAGCTCTCCTTGTCAACAGCAAGCGCCAAGCAAGTCATGCTCGACCGTAAGCCTGCCGCGCCTGACTGAGGCTTGCCCGCCCCTCAACTCCAAAACATCTTCCATCACCAAAGCTCAGCTTTCTCATTAGAAGGGTATCCTTCGTCCAATGCGAACTTACTGTAGCTACCGCACTTGTTCAACTCAAGCTTCTTCTTCAAGATAGAAATTCCATGTGGTTCATAGGTGAGAAACTCCTGTGATGCACCTCGCCTCGAGACTATATAATCAGTTGAGCTGAAGCGCATCGATGGCGCAAAACACACGGAAAAGATGAGAATGATGGAAGGATTCCAAATCTTGAGATCTAGCAATTAACACTCGTAGCAGAAATTTATCTCCCTCGCTTAATAACTGTCAAAAAGGGGGGTTGCAGACACTTGCCAATAATTCGCCTTTCTGGTTGGAGACATTGCTCGATACTAGAACAAACGGCCTCCATGATAAATCGCCAGAACAATCACAAGCAAAAGATCAAAAGGAATATGATTTTAGGTCTTTGCAATATCATTCAAGTATTTTGTGCGCCTAAAATACAGATGTACGATGAATCCATGCTCAGAACCATCCCAAGAAAGTAAATGGACGGTCGGCAGAAATTTAAAATGCAACGCACTCTCAATGGGACCTCCAATTATTTCCTTACTGTAACATCCCCCGATTCGGTACCTGGAATTTTTCTTCCTCCACGTTCATCCTTTACTTATCTAAGATGTGCTTCGGGTGGCACGTTTCTCAGCCTTGGCCGAGTCGACACCTGAAGCAACAGCCTCTGCAGTCTTATCCTTAGCATCAACAGCCGCGGCCTTGGCGTCACCAGCGGCCTTCTTGACAGTTGGGGGAGGGGTGGAGCCCGACGCGGAGACAACGCCAATGATGATGGCCAAGATAGTGATAGCGACGGCGGCAAGACCACCGGCAGCCTCAGGAACGAACTTGATGGCTTGGATGGGGTCGTTTTGGGCGATGGTGAAGAAGAGGTCAAGCTTCTCCTTGATGTAGTGGACTGGGTCATCAAGGAAGACGAGGTCAGAGGGAGACTTTGGCTTGGGCTTGTCCTCAACCTTGGGCTTGGACTCAAGCTCTAGGAGTTGCTCAATGGGGTGCTTCTCGTTGAAGGTCTGGTCAGCGAACTTCTCAGCGTCCTCAATAGAGTGACCAATGTAGATGTTGTCGAAGAGGATGTCGTTTTGCATTGTCCAGATTTCGAAACCGATGGCTCCCATGGGCTCGAGGTTGGATGGGTGCTTGTCCTCGAAGTAGTCGGGGTTCTTGATCTTGCGTGGGGCCCAGACACCCTTGTAGGCTGGGTTGTCAATGTAAGGAGCGGTCCACTTGCCCTTGTAGGCTGGGTTCTTGATCATTGGCTTGGCCCATGGTCCACATCCGGAAACATCGTCACACTTGGGGTTAGGGACAGTTCTGTAATACAGTCAGTACGGGTAGTTAGAAAACTTCGAAAGTAACACTGACGGTGCGACCCAGTCTCCATCCTCCTCATCGTCCCAATCCTCTGGCTTCTGGGCCTCTGGGTCAGGAACGGTAAGGGGCTCGCTCTCAAGCCAATCCTCAGGGATGGTAGCCTCTTCGTCAACAATCTCGAATGGCGCATCCTCATCCCAGTCCTCTGGCTTCTTGGCCTCGGGATCTGCGATTCTGGCCTCATCAACCCAGGTGTCTGGCTTGCTATCCTTTGGATCATCAATCTCCTTGGGAGCGTTGAAAGCGGGTTGGAAGTCCTCGAGAAGGTTGGCCTCCTTGACTTGCTCGCCGTTCAACTTGATAATGGCGGTATTGTTGGGGTGGATGATGAGAGTGTAGAGCTCGGTGGTCTTAACAATTCGGGCTGCTGGAGCAGTTGCGAGGTGCTTCTCCTCGTACTCGCCAGTCTTGGGGTTCTTGTGGTTGATGATCAAGTGGACCTTGTTGGTGGAACCACACTTGTCAGGACCGAACATGACCACGTAGGGAGAGGTGTTGGAGAACTCTTCCTGGTGGAGGGCCTTGTTGTCGCGGAGGAGCTTCAAGTAAGCACCACCACACTCTAGACCATCTGCGAGCTTGTCAGCGTTGGTTTGGGAGGCTTAATTTCAGAATGTACTCACTCTGGAGCTTGACCTCATATTGAACAACAAGGGTTTTGCCCTTGTTATCAATCTTCTTGGGGAACTTGGCCGAGATAGCGTGATGAGCAGCGGCATTCTTAACAACAAGACCCTTATCACCCTCCATACCCTTGAAGACAGTAGGCTCCTCTACAGCCCATTCTCCGACGTATGCCCATTCCTCATCGGCCTTCTCAGAACCCTTGGTGTCCTTCTTGGCGTGAGATGGCTTCCATCGTGTCTCCCAGTCGTCTGTGAATTGCTCGACAAAGTCACCCTTAATAGTGGTAGGCTGCAGAAAGCGCAAATTAGCATGCCATTGCGTAATAGGAGAGCGTTTGCGCCTTGAGTGCGAGAACTTACAGTGAAGGTAGGGAGCTCAATAGCAGTGGAAGTAGAGGAGGTAGCTTCGCTGGCAACGCTGGAGACAGAAGAGCTGGCTTCGCTGAGGACAGATTGAGCATCAGCATTGACAGATCCTGCCAACAGAGCAGCTGCGGAGATGGCAGCGGTGGCGTGGAGCTTCATGATGGCCACACAAGGACGAAGAGCAGATCCGATCGATCAAGGGAATTGAAAGACAAGCAGAGACTGAATCGACGTGAAGAGGAACGCCGTCAGTGGTTGTTGCTTCCAGAGCTCGTGTGGGATAGGAAGGAAGAAAACTTGAAGTCGATAAAGTGGGAGGCTGAAGGTGTTAATAAAGTTCTCGGTGGTGGGAAAATCGACAGGTGGCCTTTCAGAGATCCGGGGCGCGCAGACAGGGATCGATGGCTTCAGTTTTAGCTGAGCTCTTTACCCGTTAGAAAAGCATGGAAGGAACACCAAAAGTGCCGTGGGACGAGGCGCATACGGAAAGAAAGGGCAACGTGTCACTTGCGAGCAACGCCTTCATCTATATTAATATTGATTAGGCATGTATTGGATTAATGCTACAGCGCGGCACCACCCGTAGGGCTCTCATCGAGCACTTTGAGGACACCTTTACGGGCAAGTTTATCTTCTCGACCTCAATTAGGGGCGAACCTTTCCTCAGCCAATCATTGAGCTCCAATTGCTCCGCATCAACAGTGCTGTTTTCAAGACTAGTACGGATGAGAATATCCCGGCGGGGCAGCGCCGACGACTGCAATTGTAAAGTCCCTTCTGAGCGGAGACGTCAAGATCTCCAGATTGACCGGACTTGGCCGCTCAAGTGAGGGAAGCAGGTACCTGAATTATGCCGCACGTGCGGCAATGAAAAGCCGAGAGCTTCCCTTCAATAATACCCCACCCTGTTGATGGATGCCGCGATTGCGAGACCGCCAAAATCTTTGGCGAGAGTTGAAGCCATTCTGTTTCTCACTTTCACCAACTCTTGATATTCCTGTCGCACTGCATAAAGCAAGATGGCAGATAGTTCCCAGCAGGCCACTGCAAACAACGACCATTTAATCAAATCTAGCGACAGCAAGCACCCCGCCAATTTGATACCTGCTCTCTGCAGAAAGTTCTGGACATTAGGATGGGTGTCAGGTACGGGAGGAGGAGCGAGTATTCGAGACGAGTAGGTCCAAACCCAACATTCACCTACTATCACTAACGTCCTCCCAGTGATTTAGTCTACCTAGCCCCCTCCGGCGTCTCAAAAGAACTCATGGAGCCCGAAAACATCTACGTTCTTTCCATGTCCGCCCAACACGACCCAAAAAAACGAATCTACCTCCGCTCCCCACCCTCTCTCAAACCCTCCCAATGCACCCCCCTCTTCATGGCCGCCTTCACCAAACGCAACGCTTCCTGCTGCATCCACACACATTCCCAATGGGCCGTGCTCGTTACCCTCTTGCTCGAGAACCAATCTCCCTCCAGCCGTCTCTTCGAAATCAACAATATAGAGCAAATTAAAGGCTTTGGAAAGGGATTCGGCAAACAGGGAAATTTGGGGTATCATGATACGTTAAGGATTCCAGTGATTGAGAACACGCCGCATGAAGAGGATTTGACGGAGTTTTTGGAGGAGGCGATGGAGAAGTATCCGGATACTTATGCGGTGCTTGTGAGACGGCATGGGGTTTACGTTTGGGGGGATACTGTGGATAAGGCGAAGGCGCAGGCGGAGAGTTTGGATTATTTGTTCCAGTTGGCGGTTGAGATGAAGAAATTGGGTCTGCCGTGGGTCAGCGATATTGCTCAGGTGGGACCTTCTTGAGGTGGAACCTCAGCCATGATCGACTTCGACATCAAGACATGACGCCCAATGGTTGTATAAGGGTATACGAGAGCGGAACTCTTCAACACCAGTGAAATTGCCTCCTCAACATGGCAGTGGAGGTTAGTGCTACGAAAGCACAATCATGGGCGAAGGCGCATAAAAAGTAACACAATTGCTAGGCTTCCACCAAAGATTACGTTGGGAGAACGTTTCAATGCAGAAAGTTTTGCTGTATATCCATTCCAGATCCTATACCATCTGTTGAATCCCGTTGCTTGATCTCTGGTTATCTGGTCCTTGAGAATCAAATTGAGATCATGCTGCCAGCATCATTGCGACAGATATTGAACAGTCCTCCGATTTTCCTAAAGTGCCATTCTCTATTTTCACGCATGCTTGAATGCTCGATTCGTGTTGATATTCCGAGCGAGTCGCGAATTGTGAGCTCGAGCATAAATTGTAAAATTGCATGACCTAGACATTCTCATACTCTCAATGTTCGCGCTGAAGTCAGCATTGAATTTTGAGTATTCAATCCAAGTATATCCTGAACAATGTTCAAAGTCCTGGGCGAGATGGGACCTTACCTACTCTTGAGCTTGGTTCATCACGTTCAAGGAAACTCGAAAACTGTCACAAAACCTCAAGCTAGCTATTCTAATACATTTCGGCCTCTTTTCCATTCAGATATCTTTCAAGCCCTTTCTAATAATATTGCCGAGCCTCAAAAAATCCCCAAATCGAAAAAGTCGCATGCCCCAGAATTTCGAATCTGATACTCGGGGGCAGTGACATCCCAGCACTCAAGCGGCCGCTAGCGATCAGTGACATTCTCCCCGTTTATGATTGGATCGAAACACCCCTGTTCACGATTTTCGAGTGACCTTCAGGTCTTGAGGCGATTGCCGTCCCCAGACTTCGACTCTTATATAACTTTGGATTCCTAGTGTAAGTAAGTATGCCTTTCTTCGTTCGCTTCCAACAAATTTTTTGATACTATTGGAGTTCTATCCTGCATTGATTTTTCTCATCTCGATTCTTGATCTGAAAAGAGAATTGAAGAAGTGTTCTTCATTCCAGCCAAAGTACTCCACAAAGCAAAAGTCAACATGGAAGTCCTCCCCTCAGAAGACCTAGTGAAAGACCACCCAGCAACAGCCTCAACAGAACAAGAAGGCCAAATCGCTACCTCCCCATCTGATGTCGAAAAGCAACTAGTCTCCCCAGAAGAAGCAATCAATACCTCCAAAACCTCCGCCTTCAAAAGTCTAGGATTGCTAGACCGCTTCCTCGCATTATGGATCTTTCTTGCTATGGCTGTTGGCATTATCTTGGGAAATTTTGTGCCTAACACTGGACCTGCGTTGCAGAAGGGGAAGTTTGTTGGAGTTAGTGTTCCTATTGGTATGTTCCCTTTATCCTTTTTGAAGTTTTTGTTGTGTTTTGCATGGGGGAAGAATGCTGATGAGGATAGCTGTGGGGCTGTTGGTTATGATGTATCCTATTCTCTGCAAAGTGAAGTATGAGACTTTACATCTAGTGCTTGGGAAGAGGGATATTTGGATTCAGATTTCATTCAGTATCTTTGTGAATTGGATTATTGCTCCTTTGGTCATGGTAAAGTTCTCCTTTGCAAGGAAAATGGGACACTTACTAACAACACCAAGCTCGGTCTAGCATGGGCCTTCCTCCCAGACAAAGGAGCCCTCCGCGAAGGTCTCATCCTCGTCGGTCTCGCTCGCTGTATTGCTATGGTCCTCATCTGGACAGGTCTCGCAGGCGGCGATAGCGAATAGTACGTAACCCCCCTTCTTCCACTTCTCCCCTCCCCATGACCCTCACACCCTCACACTTTACTTGTCTCCCCATCCCAAAGAGCAAAGCACTAAATCTTCACCTTCAGTTGTGCGATCCTAGTAGCCATAAACTCCATACTCCAAATGATTCTCTTCGCACCTCTCGCCCTCCTCTTCATAAAAGTAATATCCCGCGCCGAAGGCACCCTCAGCATATCCTACTCCACCGTCGCCAAATCCGTCGCCGTCTTTCTCGGGATACCATTAGGCGCTGCCATCCTCACCCGCTTCACTCTCCGCAAGCTAGTAAACGATAAATGGTACTCCCAAACCTTCCTAAAATACCTCGCCCCCTGGTCTCTCATCGGCTTGTTATTCACAATCCTAATCCTCTTCGCCTCCCAAGGCCGACAGGTCATCCACCAAATCGTCTCCGTCGTCCGCGTCGCCGCCCCCTTAATCGTCTACTTCGCCATCATCTTCTTCGTTACACTGTTGGTTACGTATAAGTTGGGATTTGGGTATAAAGTGGCGGCGACGCAGAGTTTCACGGCGGCGAGTAATAATTTTGAGTTGGCGATTGCGGTTGCGGTGGCTACGTTTGGGGCGAATAGTGATCAGGCGTTGGCGGCGACGGTGGGGCCGTTGATTGAGGTTCCGGTGTTGCTTGGGTTGGTGTATGTTGTGAAGTGGATTGGGAAGAGGTCTGGGTGGAAGGATTGAGTGTGTGTGTGTTGGGTGGGGGTTTGGAGGTGGGAAGGTGATGTGGGCGAGGTTTGCATGATACCTGACGAAAATGCGTTGCTTTTTGCTGCTCTTCAAAGGGGGAAGATTTGATTGCCTTATTTTCAATTTGGATCATTGTGTCTGGCTTTTTCGAAGTGAGGTACGGCTCTTCAAGAGTGCGTAGAGGTTCGGTGAAGCCAAGACTCAAGTCCCAATCGACATTGAACAGGAAATTGTACTGAAGCGAATATAACTGTCCAGAGTATGAAGGGAGAACGGGCTGAAGTGAATGAATTTGAGATGAGGCAAAATGAATGTACCTTCCCAGACGAACATTATTTTTATCGAATTGAATTCCGAAGTCTCACGTCTGCCGGGACAATGATCGATACTTCCAAATTATCTCCGAATTTTTGCACAGTCGACTACTTCCTCCCTCGCTGCGAAGACTTTCTCTGGACGTGATTGTCCCCTATCTCTTAGGACTTTTGCAACGTCAAATTTGAACGCTTCGGCTCAGACTTTCTATTCTTACAAAGGTCTGCACAAAACATGCAGAATTCGAGATCTCCCCTCTATCACCTAAGAAGCCTCAGTTGTTCGGCGCACCATCCGTGATGCTACCGTATGGAACCGCAGCATAATCCCCATTACAAGCATAATCGTAATTCGCCAACGCAGCACTGTTTTCCTGCGTCTTTAGAAATGCATCCAACTCACACCATCCATCTAATCTATCCACGCCACACTCCGGGAAGCTGAATCCCAGCGGAAGTGTCCTTTGGTTCAAGATGAAGTGAATATACGTCGTTTCGTCGCCGTCGAGGTATTTCCTGTCGGCTGAGAGTGGGTGAGGAGTCTTGATTACTTCCATATCCAATCTGGCTCCAAATGGCTCCAAGTGACTGACGGTCAAGTTGTGTGGACCTGGGTAGCTGGTTTCTGGTAGTAACGTGTTGAATTGCTTGAATCCAAATGCGGTTAAGATACTCATGATATTTGTATCATGACTGAAGTCAAAGTAAAGACTTTGATTCAAAGGAAACGTGATAGTGTTGTTGTCAAGCGTGGTATTGATTTGTGACCCGGAGTACCCAAGAGTATGGTTCTGGAGTCTGGCAACGATTTCTTGGACGTATCCAATACCCACAGCTCGTCCAGTTGGGGATTGGAAGCTGGATCCTCCGGCGAACATTAGATCGAGACTGTATTCGAACCCTTCCCACTCTGAGTAAGTGAAGAGATTGCAAAATGCCGAGTAGCCATACGCCACTGTTTCATATGGGCACATGTTTTGCGCTGCATATGTATCGCCGACTGTCCAGTTGAATTCGGGAGATATCATTGCTTGAAACCTGGCGGTTGCATTCTGAAGGTAGGTATCTACCCAGGCCAGCGTCGCATTGATACCGCCCTGAGAGCGGTAGTTGTTGCTGTTAACGCAATTGTTGTATCCTGCCAGTGAGTTGTTGAAGCCTGCCGACTCAATGATGACTTCAATGGTAGCATTGTTAGTCCATTCGAGACCAAAGAAGCCAGCCATGAAGTACTCAGCACTCTGTCGAAGATTTAGTGACCGACCAAAGCATTTGGTATGGAGTGGAACAGACCTTCAACATCCGATCCTGGGTGGTAGTCCGGACAATAATCTTGCTGTATGGGTTGTACAATTGCCCGTATTGGTAGTAATGCAGGATGCCACTATCAAAAAGTTCTTGTCGTCCCCTCGGAACGAGAATCTCTGCACCGAGCTCGTACTTCCAATTATTCAAGAAAGTGAGAGCTCCAGTAGCCTTGAACTTGCCGGCAAGGTTTGCAACCTTCGCACCGAAAGTCTGAACATTGGCGCCAGTTGTTGGATATCGAGAACCATGACGAGAAAGCATCTATTCGGGGGTCAATATTGAATTTCGAGCATACAATTCAAGGCAACTCACCTGAACCTGTGTAATGTTGGCTCCAGGAGGTAAAGGATATTCATTCACGCCAAAACCTGTAGGATTGGAGAAATAAGGCGACAGCTGCCCCATCAGCTGAAAAATGCTTTGATTCTCACTTGCTCCCACAATTGGCACCGCGGTCTCAATAGGTTGATTTGGGATGAAAGTCACAGTCGAAGCAAATTCCACCGGGTTCGTCTGAGCAAGGAACGGCGCTTTCCCCGTAGCCGTTGGACCAGCCCATAATTCCGGACTCGTCTGAAAATACTGCGGAACTTTCGTCGAAGAAGCTGCCTTAGCTACCGTACCTGGTATCGTCGCCGCCTTTGCTGTTGTGAAAGCAGCAAGCAGCAAGAAATTATCGAAAAGCATGGCGAATGTGCAGTACAGCATCACGATAGAGACTGAGGCGATTGCCGCGTTTCTCAATATCCGTTTCTGCTTGGAGCTTTTGCAGCATTTGGAGGCTCCATCTTGCTCGGGAGCTTCCAAACTCTTGTACTCCCAATTGGGGTCGTTCGACATGGCAGCTTTCATCCTTCAAAGAGGGAATCAGGATACGCCCCACACTATGTTGAAAATAAGAGGTGAGCTGCCAATAAGGTGTTTAATTTGAAGGCATGGGCCGACGGAAGATGTAGCCGTGAAGATGTTGAGATGGTTGCTGCGAGATGACGATTGGTGTTATTGATACGTGAGACGACAGGGATATTGAAGCTATTCCCGATGCGGTTGACTTGTGGAAACAGTGTGGGACATTCAGAGATACAACTTTAGTCTAAAAACTAGGAAGAACGACTTCGAAAAATATTGGATTGAGGGAAGGTACGATTGGTGGAAGGCCACGATGAAGTTCAAGGTGAAAGAATAGTCGGTAGAATGGTTAGTAGTGATGTCAGTTGGAAAACGAATTTTATCTCCGAAAAGCTCAATAACCCCGCAGGGAAGCTTCTCAACGCCGATATTATTACATCTGAAGAAGAAATCGTTTCTGATCCTGTCGATAATTTCATTCTTTCAGTCAAATCTACAAAATTTCATATACACAACTCAAATCCAAATGGCGATCGAAATCCCCGAGAAAATGCTTGCTGCTCAAGTCATTGAAGTATGGACACTCTCACACCCCAGTCATCTCATACTCACAAAACCCAGTTCAAAAAGCCATACAAAATTGGCGAGGTAGCTACTCCAGGCAAAACTCTAGATGAAAATGACATGCTCGTCAAAGTCGCTGTCGGATCACTTTGCCACACCGATGGTATGGTAAATGAGGGCATCATGGGAACTAAACTGCCCTGCATTGCCTCTCACGAAGGCTCTGGCACTGTCGTCAAAATCGGATCCGCAATCTCTGAATTCAAACCCGGAGACAGGGTGCTATGCAGCTTAACATATCACCGCTGCCGTGCTTGTCCAGACTGTCTAGGTCCTGAGAACGACCAGCAGTATTGCGCTAATGTTGGAGGTTACCTTGGTGTGACTATAGACGGCTCGTTTGCTGAATACGAAGTCGTCGATGGTCGAGAATGCTGCCGTCTCCCAGATAATGTTAGCTTTAAGTCTGCAGCTCCTCTAGCTTGTGCTGGCATCACGGTTTGGGAGGACTTGTGAGAGCCGGACTAAAGTCTGGAGAAAGTGTTGCTATTGTCGGCGGCGGTGGAGGACTGGGACATCTAGGCGTGCAATTCGCAAAGGCGCATGGACTTCGAGTCATTGCCATCGATGCTCGTGATGAAGCTCTTGCTCTTGCCGAAGAATGCGGGGCCGATACCATCGTAGATGCTAGGCAGAGTAAGGAGAAGGTGGTCGAAGAAGTAAAGAAAGTTACGGGAGGCCAGAGGGCCGACGCAACGCTCAACGTTAGTGACCATTAGTCTGCTGCAGCGACGGGTGCAGCCGTGACTAAGATGCATGGTAAGCCAGCAATAAGGTACACTTTGCTACCCATTAAGGTGACTGACGGTCTTAGGCATCCTTGTTCAGATTGCACAACCGACCAATGTTAGTGTGCCCTTTGCTGAATTAGTCTTCCGGGATATTAGAATTCATGGAAGTCTTACAAGTACGTACCTGAGCCCTAAGCTTTCTAATTCATGCTCAACACAAATAGGTTCTCGCGGCGAATGCAAAAAGATGCTCGAGGTCGTCTACAAAAACAATATTAAGGTCAAAATAAACACCTTCAAGGGAATCAAGGAAGTTCTAAAGGCCGTCGAGCGCGCTCTCTCGGGAAAGATGCAAGGAAACCAGTCATTCTAATTGATGAGGAAGCGATTGAGAATGAAAAGAAGTCGGGGCTGAAAATGGTTTGAATCAGTTGCAGCAGGCTGAAACGGAGAGGCAATGGAATGAAAGGAGCATGTTCAGAGACATAGGCAACAGCAAAGTCTGGATTGGGAATGATAAAGGATTGTTGGAATATAGCATCTATCAAAGACGGCTTTGCAAATATCTACGATGTTCGAAAAATATAATGAAATGAACGAGTGTCCTAGAAAATCGACAAAGCGGGAAAGACAGGATTGATCGAGGTAAACACAAGAAACGAATGCCATCCACCACATCTATACCAAGAAAAGAGTTAGATCCTTCGCAAAAGCCAGCGACTTACTTCATACGCTTGCTACCTTTCCTTCCACCTGAACCAGCAGATGATCTCTTGCTAGATGACGCACGTGGGCCGGCCTCCATCGGCTCAAGAGGCTCGACAGGTACGCCTTTCAACTGCGCAATTATCTTTTGCAACTTCTCACGATATGCTAGCGGTGCGTCCCAGGCGGTGCTTCCGAGTCGTTCAAGTATGGCTTGCAGTTCTTCGATGAATGGCTGAGCCTCGGGCAGGTCTTGCAATGCATACAGGACAAAGCTCTCGCCTGCGGCATCGGTCTGAAGCGGGGTCCGGATGAGGCGTACATACAGATTTCGGTCGAGTGATGGCTCTGCGTGCTTTCGCTGTCTCTTCCAAGCGTACAGACAATCATGATTGCGATCTCTTACAACCATACTGAGAATGCCAACCAATGCCCTGGCTGCTTCGTGCTTAGAAGTTGAATTCAGTGGTTGCCGTTGGATTATATTGACGCTGATGGAGCCAACAATGCTCGTCAACTCATTTGCGCACCACTAGAAGAAGGGAGAATTAGCAATTGCTCTTCACAGGATGTCTTAAGAGAATGTCGGATATCATTAGACATTCCAAATTAGGCAGAATATGTGTCTCTCGTTTACTTACAATGAGATCGAACTCGCCGTCAACTGGCCCCAGCTCACAGTACTTGTCCAGCGCCTCGCAAGTGGCTTGTGCTTTGATCAAGGCCTTTCTGAAGTAGTCCTTAGCACGCATGTTGTGCGAAATGAGAGTCTTGAAGTGATGGAAGATCTCATCATTCACGAGAAGGACTCGGGAAAGCGTAGCCTCAAGGTCTCCAATAACGGGCTTTGGAGAAATATTTTCCAATCTTTCGAAGATGTCTTTTCGATAGTCGTCGGTAATCTGGGGAGATAGAGTCGCCATAATATCGCGAACCACATTCATCCTTTCTCTGATCATGCCCCGCGTCTGTCGGCCAGCTCTGGATATCGGATAAACTTTCTTCAATTGCCATGTGTCTTCCGTATCACTGTCTGGTCCTTCTCTGACCTCCCAATAAAGTTCCTCGCACACATTCTCCAAGCCTACATTGGATATTTGATCGTATGTCGAGATAGCATTCGCTCCAAGCGTATCTGGCATGGCCCGAGAAAGGTGATCGAGAAGCCAAGCAATATGGTGACAATCTCCATCCTCCCTGCAAGAATCTGAAGAACAAGTTTGTCCGTCCGTGTTGATGCGAATCGATATTGGCTCGACCTCGGCATAGGCGATCTGGAAGGCATAGAGGGAGCCATGTTGTCGACAATGATCAAGTGCAAACACACGCCCACTCCGCGCACCTTCATCAGGCCCCTCATCTGGGTATTCTTCCTCTGGGTTGTCGTCCTCCTCGTCCTCGGATTCAGAGTTCAGTATCTCTGCCAGGCTCGAAGGTCCGCCTCGTGCCATTGGGGCTTTGCCTTTGCCTCTTCCCCCCGGTGTCCCACGCACACAACTTCGAGAAGATTGCATGTCTTGCGAAAGGGAGAGCTGACTGAAGCTCGAGATCGGCGCAGACATGAGGAGTGTAGGGAAGCTGTTGGGTTAGGAACGCCATAGCGGCACATATGTGACTTATATACTGAGAATCGAAGTGGTTTGCTGCTTCTGCCTGTAGAGAATCCCTCAAAAGCCAGTTCAAGAATGTTATCCAGCGCTTGTGCTGAGCCTTGCGAACACCTTCATAGCGGTCTCTCGGGAGGTCAAAGGTCGACAAGACGGCCGGCTGGAACAGATTTCGAAGAGTTTGTGAATGATATAGCATCGTTGGAACTGCTCGCCGGAGCCATGAGAGGCAATGTGCGATGCACCTCGCCGCAGAAGATGGTCGGACGTTGGTGGTCGATGGGCCGGGGTTCCTTCGAGCGACGGTTGAGCCTTGTAGGATTTTTAGCGTAATTGGCCAGAAAGCGAAAATTCTCAAGGCTGACTGCAAAGCTGAATTTCTCCTTATTTCAACACCACCTAACGGCAAGTGCTTTGCGAGCAACTTTATCCTGTTGCCTCAGATCGATCTCGCCGGACCCTGGAAATAGGGGGAAATTGCATCATCTATCTGAGTCGGGGGATTGAGGTCTCCGGGCCATGATTGTGGTTGCGTGGTGAGCACGACTCAGAGCAGGATTCTTCTTCAATCGGCATATAGTCACACGCAGATGCACCATGAAGAACAGGAGACCTATGTCCAACATCACCACTGCATCGATTCCGGGTCAAGTGACAAATACGGCCTGTGTCTTTCCGTTGTTC
This sequence comes from Acephala macrosclerotiorum, assembly GCA_014904845.1. NCBI lineage: Eukaryota > Fungi > Ascomycota > Leotiomycetes > Helotiales > Mollisiaceae > Acephala > Acephala macrosclerotiorum. The sequence continues at coordinate 245,130 of MU119217.1, forward strand.
AGATCACCAACTTTTGAGGGCGCGGCGCAGCAACCCCACCAAACTAACAAGTTTCATTCTTCACATTCAAACGCAACACCAATACTATACACTCAAAGAGTCACATCAAAGAGCCAATGATCGCAAGTGCGTCGGCTTTGCAGGGGAACCGTTCGGAAGAGTATCGGAGGAGTACCTTTCTCTACAATGTCCCGTTTGGCATGGGATATTTCAGCTGCCAAATGTTTTGGGGCTCATTGGCTGGTTGGTTTGCTCTGTTGTATGTTCTAGAATATGCATGGAATTTTGAAAGCTTGTCCAATAATGTTGCGTTCTGCGTTCTCATTTCAGCCCTACTCTACGAAAGTCGCCTCAACACTGTCCCCTATAGTACACCGAGTTTCCTCTTGCATCTACCTATCCCTTTTACTGTAGATCAAGCACTACCCTACCCTGCATTTTACCCTCAGACATGGCTTGAAACACTCCGGTCAGGTTTTCCATCTTCTCTGTCCTCAAGCGAGTTTTAACAATGCCTCTTGCTGCCATGTCCAAGATTTCAAGAGCCTCTCTTTGGTTACCAACGGCCGACCCCTTAATGTTGTGCTCCATTGCCACCATTGCGGCTGGGAATGCCTTTGCAATAGGGACTGAATCGCCCTCTGGCATGCCAACACATACCAAAGTCCCACCAAATCTGAGGAAATCTAGAGCTTGCGCATAGGCTTCATTAGATGCTGTGCACACGATCACAGCCGATGCACCCAGGCCTAAAAACAGGTCAATGACCGAGTTTCCAACGCATATACGAAGCAGACTTCATGGTTCGTCTGCCAAAGTTTCCAGAATGAATGTGGACTTACCACCAGTCACTTTCTTCACCTCCTCGGCGATAGTTTTGTCATCGAATTTGGTGATATCGAGGAAGACCTCAGCTCCGCATTCTTTAACAAGAGCTTCCTTACTTCCTGTTTACCCAACATCCTCGAGTCAGCATACTTCTTTCAGACATATCGAGGGTAATTCGGGAGTTCAATGCCTGCTTCTGTTCCTGCAGCGAGTAGAAGCCGTGAAAATACCAGAAAGGGAAATGTAGCTCAGGGGAATTTGACTAACCATGATCAATGCCAATGATTCGCATCGCCATACCTCTGGAGCCAATTTGGCACGCCAAGTGACCCTGCCTAATTAAGCGAGATTCTCCTCAAGTGAAAAGGGGGACTTACAAGACCACCTCCAGCACCGGCTATTCACATGTTAGCAAGAGTTTGCGATTAATGACGCCGGACAAAGCCGAACATACCGATTACAACCCATTGCCCGCTCTTTGCATCGGACTTGCGCAAGGCTGAATACCTGAAATAGGCACCATATGAGCTTCGCCTAATTTTCATGCGGCCGGTCTGCGACCAAAATCTTCCACAGCCTCCATGGAACACACTCACGTTGTGACCCCCGCACACAACATAGGAGCAGCGTCTTCAGAGGATAGCGATTCAGGGATGGGTGTGACGTAATTTGCAGGAGCCAAAGCATACTGCTGGAACCTGTTCGCCAGAGAGTTTCGAGTCAGTATAGCTCTTTCACCCCCGTCGGGAATTTCTCCGAGCAAATGCATGCTTCTATAGATTGCAGCAAATAGAACTCGTGAAATATACCAGAATATGACTCAAGAGAAGCCTACTTACGTGCCAGGGTCTGCGCAAGCGTGTTTTTTCAGCATGGTGCTCTCAAACAGCTAGATCATGAGTGACTCTTACAGTAGTAACCACTAATCTTTTGATTCTAGGCACAACTCATATTAGATTAACAACACTGAGAGGACAACTTTCACTTACGAAACAAACTCCATCTTTTCCTTCGAGACAAGGTGGGCAAGCACCGCAAGCATATGCAATCCACTTGATGCCTACTCTGTCTCCAACCTTTACTCGACCGTTTTCAGGGCCTGGCCCAAGCTTGTGGACAATTCCCACACCTTCGTGGCCCCCAACTTGCCCAGGTTGCGTTTGATATGGTACTGCCGAGCGATTAAAGTCTGGCCACTTGAAGGATCAGGAGTAGCCTTTCCAATCCCCAGCATTGGTCGGACATTCTCCGCTTAGGTTGATCTAGAACGGGCATTGAAACTAATGGAAGTCCTAGCAAAAGGAGACGGTGGCCCAGAAAGTCCAGGCAAAGCCAGGAGATGGAAAGCGCGGCTGAGAAGGTCTTACATCCTCGCCAAGTATTCTCCATCACACCCATATCACTGTGGCAAACGCCCGAGTGGGTTCTGTTCGCGGCACAGTCAGTTAAGTGGGGTATCTTCCTCCCAGCCGCACGAGACCTACAGTCTGACAAGCACTTCTCCGGCACCCGGCTCTGGCGTATCGAGTTCCTCGATCTTCGTCGAAATCGTACCAGGCTTGTCATACACAATTGCCTTATATTTCTTCGGAATATCGAACGTTTTCTGGGTTGCTGCGGCTGCCATATTTGCGTTTTGAAAGGTTTCTTTTCAAGTGATGGAAAAGTCGAGGGCTCAGGCGAGACGGTTTCTTTGAATGCAGCAGGTATATAGGTAAAATCAATACTGTGACTCGCAATTCTTGACGAAAAGAAGAGCGGGGATTTCTCCTCCTTTATCTACGAGACTTGATTCCGCGCGTTGCACACCGAGGTGTTTCGAGCTTTCCGTATTACTGGGTTTAGGGCAGACGCGATGGCGGGGTAGTGCGGGGTTGATTGCGTACTGTATCCACTTGACTTCAATCGGCTTTGCATCGAGGCGGTTTTGCATCGACTGTTGATGACACTTTAAAAGTCTAACCCAGGGGTCTGTTGACATTCAGAATCCTTCTAAACGAGATTTTTTGAGGAAGAGGATAAGCCATGCCAGAGAGTGGCGACTTCCTACTCGTCATTCGCAAAACTCGAATTTCATGACAGCATTGTCGGAGAGCTTAGATAACAGATATGAGATACGAAACCAACTTGATTTAATACGATTTGATTTTAATCTTTCATATACGATAAGAAAGTTGCCCTTCTTCTTGTTCGAGTTCTAGGTCTTCGTTCGTCTATACTTGGCCAACCTCCAATGGTCGTGCTTACCCGAAAGTCAATCACAAAATCCCATCCCGAGCCCATCGCTTATCTTCTTGTTACCACAACTTGATACAGGCTCCAAACCCGGATATAATTGAGAATAGTAGGCGTTCCATGCAGGACTTATGAGAAAGCCTTCATTCATCGACGCTTGAAAATAGATGGTACTTCCGGGGTCCATAACGATGACGTACCTCGGTTCTGGCTGAAGTACAAAGATATTTGTTTCTCCTGTTCTTACGAATAAGTATTCATAGGTTTTGATTATTTGCTTCATTTCCTCATTTCTTGTTCTCTTGTCAGATAACTTTTCACTTCACTCGCAACTCTGTCTTCAACAATGGAGAAGCAGCACCCTCAGTCCGTCCGCGGGACTGAAGAATACAGGAAGTATGGAGCTTTCCAAAATGAATTATACAGAGGTCAGAATCCTGCCAGCATCTCCAAGTTCGGATCTGACTATGAGTATAACCAGCACGTTCCATCAACAACTGCCCCTCGTAACCACCGATCCACGTAAGCTCGAAGATCAAGCAAAAAGTGTCTTGAAAACAACAGAATATAGCTATGTAGCAGGTGGAGCTGGAGAAAGAGCAGCAATGGATGCGAATAGATTGGCCTTCCGCCAACGGAAGCTGGTTCCTCGAATGCTACAGCCAACGACGCATCGAGATCTTACTATTGAGCTCTTTAGCGAGAAATATGGCACGCAATCCTCTATTTTCAAGGTGGCATTGCTAATACCAGGTTTGCAGAAAGCCCTGTTCTCACGGCTCCCGTAGGCGTGCTACCAATATTCCACGAAGATGCCGAAACTGGGCTCTCGGAAGTCTGTTCAGAAATTGGCGTTCCTTATGTTCTCAGCACAGCACCGAGCTGCTCCATCGAAGAAGTAGCGAAAGTGAATGGGAAAGGTTCACGATGGTTCCAACTATATTGGCCACAAGACGATGATATCACGATGTCCTTATTGAAACGGGCGGAAGAAAATGGTTATAAGTGCTCGTGGTGACGCTAGATACTTGGGCTCTGGCATGGAGGCTTATGAACTTGGACGGAGCATATATTCCGTTCATGAAAGGAGTTGGGAAGAAGACTGGCTTCACGGATCCAGTATTCAGAGAGAAGTTCAAAAAGAAGTTTAACGCTGAGCCTGAAGAGAAGATTAAGGATGCTTCTGCTGGATAGATCGGGGGATGTGTTCTCGGGAGCTGTTCATTCTTGGGACTAGATCAAATTGCTGAAGAAGCATTGGGATGGTTCTATTGTGCTTGAGGGAATCCAGCATCCAGAAGATGCCAAGCTAGCTGTTGCAGCATAGTTATAATGGGATTATCGTGAAGGTAAGATCCACTCATTCAGAGCAGTCACTCAAATTAACTCAGCCAAGGTCGTCAACTTGATGGAGCTGTAAGATCTTTAGAAATGCTTCCCGAAATAGTGGAAGCGGTAGGTGACAAACTCACTGTCATCTTTGACAGCGGCATCCGAACCGGTGTGGATATCATCAAAGCCCTGTCGTTCGGAGCGAGGGTAGTCTTTGTGGGCAGACCTGCAATTCATGACCTGGCAGTGGCAGAAAAGGCAATTTAATTGTCCCATTTTATTCAAGATATTAACTAACAAACTCCGAGCAAGGAGCAAAGCAAGTTTTGCAGGGCATCTTGGCAGATGTCAATCAATCGATGGGACTTGCAGGTATTGTGGACATCGAAGGCCGCAATCGCTCAATGATACGAAGAGTGCAGTATGGTGGCGATCTGAAGAGCTCAGATTGAGTATGAATCTCAAGGCTTCTAAATTACTCCAATCGACCCAGCCTACCCAATCTATCCCAGTTTATGCGAGAGGCGCAAATACAGATTTTATGAATAAAATATCCTAAACTTGAAACTAGCACCTAATCACTGCCGCTATCGTGCATAGCAAATCGACTCTTCGCTCTAAGAACTGCGCCATATCTATATAGCAAATACAACAAGAATGCACAAACTATCGTCAGCCCTCCAAGCAAGCTGACCCCACCAGCAACACCAAGATTCAGGAACAACGGCCGAGAGAAGAGGATGGCGCCAGCTGCCAACGTGCTTCGAGCAAGATCATTCGCTGCGAATAGCGACGCGCTATATTTTGGGTATGTGAATGGAAGGTAGAGAAATATGCTTTGGATGATGAGGTAGGTGCCGCCGACGCTCAGTCCCAATCCAATGGTAGGAGCTATCCAATGGACCGATCCTCGCGCAGTCCATGCTATGAATTCAGTTTCAGCAAACATATCTTCGGAACAAAGACCGAAAGACAAGGATATTCGAGGAAATGGATTCACAAACCGTAGAGGAAGAGTCCAACAGGTATCATACAACTTCCTACAAGACCGACTACCAATCTATCCTCTTGGGGCCCAAACCCTTTCTCCGCGTACGGGCGCTCAACGGTATAGTGCCAGTATGCTGCATAGGTTGGTCCAATGACAAGGATTGCAACCAAGGCTGAGAGATATGGAAGCCCAGATTCGCCAAGGTTGAAGTGGTAGAGTTTTGGGAAGACCTCTGGGGTAGATTCGAAGAATGAGTAGAAGATGCCGTACAGTAAGGATGCTGATAGGTTGTCAATTCCGTCATGATGTTTAAAAATTCTGGGACTTACTGTAGAAAGTCGAGAAAAGGACTGCCGGGTCCAGTGCGTTGATTTCCCAAGGCTCTGCGAGGCCAGTCGTCAATTCCGCGCCTTGGAAGGTGAGATAGCACTTACTGATTAAAGCATCAAAAGCTCTTTCCTTTGCTGTCATATGGGCTTGATCGATCTCCGACTGAGATTTGAGATTTGACTTCTCAAGCGACTTCCGCAGGCGTCGAGCTCGCTGAAGCAGGATCGTGGCTGGTGAGGTCTCTGGTAGCGAGAAGAACATTAGAAGAAAAACAGGACCCGAAAGCCAAAGCATCTCCCATTGAGTCCATCGCCAATTCTCTTTTTGGACGCTAAATCCGCCGATGACAGGACCGAAGGCGGGACCAAGGGTTGCTACATCCTGTCAGTTTGAGCTGGGAAAGCTGGGAGGTTTGATGGAGAACATACCGAAACCCGCCCAGATTACCATGAGATATGGAATTTTGATCAAAGGCCACTGTAAAGGATCTTAGCAATGCCACATTGTTGAAGGCTGTTCCAAGAGCGTACCAAGTCTTGAAAAGAAGCTCCGGCGGTTGCCAGACAAGGAGATCCTGCGAAGGTTCAGTGTGAGTTCAACGCCTTTATTATGATGCCGGATTTCTCTTACCAAAGAATCCCAGCAAGAACCGGCACACCAGAAAGCCAGCAAAACTATCTGTCGATGCCGTTGGAACCGTGAGAATCACGAAGATTGCAAACGTCCAGATGTATGGCGGGTTCTTTCCCACGAGAGGAATTCTGTCCGAAACTTAGTGACCTGAAAGCTGCAAAATATGCAGAACGACTCACTCGCTAAGCGGAGACCAGAGCATTGGTCCAATGCCATCTGTTGTATCATCAGATATCATATTCACGTTGTGGTCGAACGAGATTGGCTTACATGCAAGAACATACAAACTCATCCCAAGTGCTGCGGCGGTTGGACCGACATTGAACTTTTCTTCTACTTCTCCCAATCCTGGGGTATAGATTGAGGACCCAGTGTAGACAGCAAAAGTGTACAATCTATTCTTGATCAGTAAGATGGATCGGGAGACATGAGTGGATGTCTTACGCGAGGAGGAAAGACACATAAATTTTCTTGGACGTGGAGTAATTCATTGGATCATCAGGATCATCTAGCCAAAATCAGCATCGTTGATATAGGTGCGCATATTTTGACATACCGGTAGTGTACCAATCAATCAGAATGACTCCATCTGAAGTCATGACGGGATGAACTGGTCGACTGACTGTCCTCGCTATGGAAACATCGTCTGCTTGTTGCGCCTGTTCCTCATCTAGACTGAGTTTGCTTCCATCCGACCGTTGTCCAAAATTGGTGACCGTTGAGGTCTCCGATTCAATTTCGATCCTCTTCTCTGATGTTGTTGGCGAAGGTAGCTTGAATCCTGGTAACTCATCTGAGAATAAAAGTATCTTGTTGCGTGCGAGCAAACGCAGGATTTGACCAAAACTTGAATCTCTAATGATGTCGTACATTTTCTTTACTGGGTCATTAATTGAAATGACTTGAAGTGAATGAGAGAAGACTTTATCAGGAAAAAACTCGAAGTGTACGCCTCCATAGCTGCGAGAAAGGGGGCACTGAGTAAGTAGTTATGGAATATTCCCATTACTAAACATTAGCATGGCATCTTGCTGAATAAAGCCCAAGCCCTTGCCTATACCGCCAAGTCGGTACTTGGTTCATGAATTGAGCCTCAAGCCAGGGGGTTCGGGGAGATTTATAACCATAAGCGAGGGTAAGCCAGTCTTGGTTAGATATATAATCTTCCCGTCAAGATCTAGCGCGCAAAATTTGAAATCAAATGCTGGGGAAGAGCTTCTGACTTCGAGAACAGATCGAGCATGGTTACGGCCATGGTGCATCATGAAAAGAAGTGGGTTTGGAGATAAGAACTTGAAGCATTGTAAATCGGCTCCAGGACAAGGAGAAGCCATTATGAGGAGGAATCTCTCGGCCATCGTACTTGATTAGGACAATGTCGAAATGAATTGCATACTGCAATACCTTTATTTCGAGGGAGCCTTGCCGAAAAGAGGCAAGAGTGGCTCCATTCCCAAGTTTCCAATCTTCCACCCGCGTCCAAGACTTTGTGGAAGTAAAGAACTTGATTTGACCACTTTCGGACTTCCTCATTCTATCATGTCGGTATCAAAGATTATTGCGTTTTGTATGCTAGAAAGAATGTAAGTGACACCCAATAACGACCTGTTCGAGCTGGAAGTAAAAAGTCGAAGAATTAGGCTGCTCGCGAAAAAACCATGGGGGAGAAAACCCCACGCTGACCCCACCCCATAGGGTGAATATGGGTGGAGTTTTTTTTTTGAAAGTCCTCCATGGGTAGAATTTTTCTTTATACTTCCCCCCACAAAGCTTTATAAGACCCCATATACAAATAGATTTTTATAAATTTATATAGAGTATTTTTTTTATTAATTTTTTTTAAAAAAGAAAACTTAAAATTAAAATTTTAAAATTATTTAAACTTTAAATATTTAAAATTAACTATATATAACTTTTTTTAAACGATTGTATTTTTTTTAAAAAAAATTTATCGTAGTAATTTTTTGGTTTATATACCGATTTTTTTACTTTTTATAATATAAATAAATAAATACGAAAACTTTAAAACGATTTTAAAAATAATAAAATAATTATTAAATAAATTACGAAAAAATTAAAAATTGAAATAAATATTTAATAAGAAAAACTTTAATATAATCGAGTACTAATTTAAAGTTCGTATAATATTCGAAATTATAAAAATATAAATTTTATTTAATACGTAAAAAATATCAAAATTAAATTTATTTATTTATATATTTTTACGTGTTTTTACGTGTTTTTAAAGTGTTTTTAACGTGTTTTATATATTTATATAAAATCTTAGCACTTTATGGGGCCCCTAAAAATCTATGGGGAACTATGGGTAGAGGAATAATATATCTTCACTCCACGGGGGACCCGTGGCTGGGGGAAAATCTTGAAACCCCACACTATGGGTCCCCCACGAGCAGCCTACGAAGAATCCCGGTCACGGCGGTGGAAAAACGATCTGCATCTCCTTTGGCATGATCTGTCAGCTGCAAAAGATCTGCCGGGGTGCTCAACGACGGGCTGAAGCCTGTTCTTCTTTTGCTGCACAGTGACTAATGCCTCCTGAATAGGCTGAAATCGTCATGGTTCGCCTCTCTCTTAGCCAGGAACAGAGCATGGGAATAGAAGTATTCCTAAATGAAGGTCTATCCTTTCTTTGTAAATGGTGTGATTATCTCGAAGGGTGAGGATGAATGGTCAGCAAATCGGGTAGAAGCATATTCAGGGATGTTTTTGTGCTCTCCGACTGATGTTTACTCAACGAGTGTGTGACAATCTTGATAAATATGCCTAGCTCATCCTTCAAACTACATCCAAACAAAACATGCTCAGTATTTCACGTAATTAATCCCAGCACCAATTTCGTCCACCAACAATTGAGACGATGGCAACCTTCGTACTCACCCAGCATCTCCACACATACCCGGCCCTTTCACCAACACGGCCAGAATTTTCCGCAAAAGGCAAATCCGTGCTTGTAACTGGGTGAGCAAAGTCGATACAGTTCCACAACTCTGGTCCTAACAGCTTCCAGAGGAGGTTATGGCATCGGTCGATCAGTCGCCGAATCATTCGCAGCAGCTGGTGCTAGCCGCATAGGCATCAGCGGACGTACAGAATCTCGACTTCAGTCAGCTATCGCCGAGCTCAAGCAAGCATATCCAAAGACGTGATTCTCATACTTCGCTGCCGATATAACCGATAAACTCGCCGTGAAAGTGATGTTCGATTCCTTTGGTGCTCCCGATATTCTTATCAACAATGCCGGATTTCTCTCGAAACCAGAGAATTTCGAGAACGCAGATCTGAAGGAATGGTGGAAAAGCTTCGAGATCAACGTCCTAGGAACAGCTATCGTCACCCAACAATTCCTCATCGCCAAAGCCGAAAGCAAAGAAGCCGTCGTTATCACCGTCAACACGATCTGTGCACATTTGGGGACAATGGTACCGAGACTATCTGCGTATAGTGCAAGCAAAGCTGCCTCTCTGCGTATGGTCGAGTGTTTCCAAGCAGAGAACCCGGAGATTCGCTTTGTATTGATACATCTAGGAGGAGTGGCGACGGACATGACGACGAAGTCTGAGCTGACTGGCATAGAGTTCACTGATGTCAATCTTTCTGCAAATTTCATACTTTGGGCCACGACACCAGAGGCGGACCTCCTGAAAGGGAGATTCGCTTGGGTGAATTGGGACATTAACGAGCTTAAGGCGAGGAAGTCGGAGATTCTGGAGAAGGATTTATTGAAGTATACTCTTGGTGGCTTCTGAGGACACGAAGGTGATTTGTAGCTTGGTAGTGATGTAGTGTTGAAAAAGAATCCTCGAGTTTGACCGAAATTCCGAATTGAGTACCTTTTTCTATTTTAAAAAGACAGGAGAACAATCGCTTGAGCAAGCTGGAAAGAGATGCCATGTGTCCTAGAACGAAGTCAAGCACTGAATACTGCATCGCGAGCTTGAAAAGGATTAGGCGTTAGCTCAGTAGTGTCCCTCGTGCCTTCCTCCACCTTCTCCTAAATCTCGCTCGCTTAAGTCGCGTAGAGTGAGAGAGCACACGGAGACTGTCGAAACTCCAAAGATGGTGCCAAAACTGACTATAATAAAAGTCAACAAACGAATGCTCATTCGCAGGGGGGACGCCAAAGAGACACTTGGCTAGTATCTATGGCGATTTTGAAGTGTCGGGATAACCCAGGCGAGGAGCGTGCCAAGCAACGCCAAAAGTAAACAAACCCAGAGACTTTCCTCGAATCTTAAAAAGAGGAAACCCGCAGTTTGGAGCTGATGGACATGAAAAAATTCAACAAAAACATAGAACCCTCGATTTCGAGGTGGGTTCTATGAAAATCCCTCGGTTGTCGGACTGGGATTTTTTTCCGGAATGGCGTGTGCTCTCGCTTTTGAGCTCGGGGCAGGCGTTTTTATCTCTCTTTTCCACCTCTTAACCCATCGTGACCTGATTCACCTGCCTAAGTGAACTGCTTCGGGTGGGCTGTTGAGAAAAAATCTGCTTATTTAAATCTATACAGGCGTTAAAGAGCCAGTGGGGACTTTGCTGGTTTGATCGGTGAAATGCCAAAGCCGCAAGCGAGATGTTGACGCCTCACCAGATCTATGACATATGAAGGGAGAAGTAACGATAATTGACTGGCTTGGAGGACATCTTGGCAAGGTACAGATTCCAAAATGCTTCTTTCGTCTTGTTTACACTTTAGCGCGCGTTTTGTACATGTTTCCCAAGTGATTCCAAAATGGTGGGAACATTGACTAAAGCAATTCGAAACAAACCATCCCGTTGCACATCTCTGGACGTAGTCGCCACGGACGTGTGTTCCCCTTCATGTCCCTCCAGATGAAGTGACTTCTGTTAGCAGGGCAATGCTGGGGGAAGTATAGATGATTCAATTGCCAGATCGACTGTACTTCGTGGATAGCCAGGTCCTGTCCCCAAGCACAAGGAATTCCTTATCAGATTATCAAGTAGAAGTGGGACGCTGAGCCTGGTAGCTCGGTCTTCCTTGGGTGCTGATTCATGTCCTTTTTGATCGTGGACTTCTCGCATGATGGATTTATTGGTCGCGTCTTTGAGAAGAGCGTTGAAGTCGAAAACCTCACAGTGTTTTCCTTTTGGCTTTGTGGCTTGGTCAGATGATAGTTGGGTGATGTTGGGCGTGTTCGCGCCTGTGAACAGCTCTTTCTCTTCTTTGGCCCGCATATGTATGACACCCTCTTCGATCTGAAATGCTCCCTTCGTGACCAGGTATTCCTCGATGCCGAAGGCATTGAGGAATGGAGAGACCGGGAAGCTGTACGCAGATTCGAGCAATGCCTGAGCATCGACTAAAGGGTGGAGGACCATAGGTTTAAAGCCGCGGTGAGCATGATTCAACCGTTGTAGTGAGAGCGTAGTATCGAACCCGAACACTGCTCGACCGAGGTAGCGCTGTGCCGATATTCCCCGCTCTAGAAACCAGCGCAGATTAGAAAGAATTTCCTCCCGAGTATGATAGAGGAAAGCATATCTGAACATCTGCGCGACGAGAGGTATGTAGACTCCCGTTTCGTCGAGCAGAGAAAAGTATGCGACTTGGAGGTTGGCTTGAATAAGCTTCAGACCAAAACCTCCTGCTGGTATGCGAAGATCCTCATCTTTCGGGGTATCAGCCAGGCACATTGGCTCAAAGTCGAACCATCCGTTTCCAAACAGATTAGCCAAAGGTGAGAGGCGAGGTATATCAGCGAAAGGATTCTCGCTGGCCGGACCTTGCTGTCGAGGATGCGCAACGGAGATCTTTTTGTATTCATCGTCCTCATTTTCTCGTTCTCCACTCGAAGAGCTCTCGGATTGTCTTTGATCATCGCCAAAAGGGCCAAGATCATCTGTGACTGCTAGCCTCGCTAGATCAACGATCCTCGAGGTAGCCGATAGGAGACTTCTTCCAATTTCAGGATCGGTCTGTATCATTTGAGATTTTAGCATAGAATCACTGAAGCTCAAGAAGGCTTTGCTGATCTGCTCAACGCAGTCTTCTAGAGCTTCAGCCCTTTGCTCGAGAGATTTAGCAGCGGCTTACTTTCGCTGTCTAAAAGCTTCTTGCGCCTTTCGGACCTGTTTACGCCGTTCCTGAAAGGGATGTTAGTAAAAACAGCTAAGTACAATACAAAGTTTGGCATCTCAAGTAGAAGAAGCAATGAACTCTCTGAAGTGGGTATAGGGATTTGTACACTTTCTTTGAGGGCGTATGGCAGAGCTGGCCTGGATGACTAAAATTCAATGCCTTATTCTCATCTCCGGACAGCCTTGACCGGTTACACAATAGAGAGACGCATCGAAATTTGAAATATACACACTTCAGGGACACTTGATTGACCATCATTCTTCAACGGTCGACCTCTAGCTCGCTTTTTGGTTGGGGGACCTTCGGAACCATCTTTACGGAAGGTGGAGTCACGAGCTGAGGGGGAGGAAAGGACAGATCTCGTCATGCTTTGAATTGGCAAGTATGTGGGCAACGTATCTCGGAGCTCGGTATACAAAGTCCACAATGTAGACGGTAAGTGTACATGACTTCTTTGAAGGAAGTTGTTAGCTTGACGTCTTGATTTCTCAGCAGCTTAGGGTTTGTCAGCATGTGGGCGAGGTGAGAGCTTGGTGGTGTTCACGTGATCAATATCACGACAATGGGTTTCCAGGCTTTACATAGGGCAAGGAGCAACCAAGGAATAAACAAGCTATTCTGTGTATCTTGTAAGAAAATTAGTTATAGAGAAAATATAACTCGGACGGTTAACTCTCTGATTTGAGGCCTATCGGCGGTTTGTTCGGGGTTTTCAGCCCCTTTTTTCAGGGGCTTTTAGCGTGTCATTGACGCGTGCAGCCGCGTGAAGTTGTGAAGCTTTCCAACCTTCATCCCAAGAATCAACTGAGACCACCTTGATCATCGAACATCGACAAGACGGCCTCTGTTCGTCGCTCAGCCCAAATTGGTTCACTATCGAAACCTGTTTCGATCAGCCGAACACAAACGCTGGTATTGCCCGAATTCGACGAAGTAGGCTCGGGAGTTCACCCTTTTCCTAAAGTGCCTCTAGAAATTCGACACCATATATGGACGTTTGCCTGTCTTGCCCAGCAGTCAGAGAAGAGGTTTCTTAGAATCACGCCCGCTTCACAACAGCAATACTTCGTTGCTGCAGCTGAAAGAATTCCTGTTAAAATCATCTACGAGGACCTATCCGTTCATATCTCAAACCGACTCTGCTATATGCATGCAGGCATTCAAGAGCCTTGGCGCTGGATTCTTATACATTTCTGCCTTGTGTGGACGATGCCAGCTACATTGAGATTGGGAGAAAGATTTAGGTCAATATGGAGGAGGACATGTTTTCAATCTGAGGTAAGGCCATTTCTTCAAAGCACTTGATGCTCTGGATCTTCTCAGCCATACCCTGGGTGACCATTCGGCTATTCTCCTAGACAAAATCCCGGAATTTGTCTTGGATCTCTTCAGACGCATCAAGGATATCACGATCGATTGGGAGCTATTCCGGGAGTTAACTGAAGACGAGCCAGCATGGCTACTACTGATCAAATCCGATCAAATGATAATTACCGTCCGGAATCCCAAGTGTGAGCGAAACGATCTCTCTCTTTATATACTCACAAGATCCGTGAAATCAATCCTGGAACGACGAGAGAATCTCTTTCGGAAGTGGCTCTTCGGTGGAAGGATTACTGCTTGAGATATTTGCATATCATGCAAAATAATCCTAACTACGAATATCCTAAGCTTAAAGTAATGGACCTTTCACCGCCAGGCACAGAAGAGAACTCTAAAGATGATAAGTATCATGTTGAGCCGATGGATGGGCAAGATTCTATATGCATTTGTTTTAGTTCGGTTCGGGGAAACTTGACATTCATTTGCAGGAGAGCAATGAGACGCGGCTATGTAATTCCTTATCCGGAGCACCCCGACTATCCCGAGCTTGTGCAATACTCTGGCTTCGAATTGCGCCGTCGAATCGAGTTGGCGTTGTTATAGCTGCCCAAGCATAAATGTGAAGGTCACCTGAAGTCTCGTGCACTATAACATAGCTCAATTTCATGGACAAGGACCTGTGATATATGAAGTCGACTCTTCGCTGCTTCAAACATCCCTTATTTCCAAAGAATATTTCAAGCCAAGGCTCTGCAAAGCACCGCCGCCGCATTAGCTCTCATGCACCATCCCGCCCCTCAATCACCAGAGCCGGTAGCATGCCATCCCTTCAGATCAGAGCAATTCATGCCTGTATTCTCGATGAAAGCAATATCAACCTTGATCCCGTAGACATCATCGAAAGCTTCACAATCTCCTTCCGGAAAGTAAGGTGCCATGATGTTGATCTTGCCTCGAATTCCGACTGGATCATTCTTGCCCGTTGAAAGACTGGTATTGAACAAGGTGATCTGATTATCACAGGTCAAGCCATCGGTGAAGATAGGTTGGTTCGTGACGTTCTTAAAACTGTTGTTGTGAGCACGTGCTCGATCTTTGGAGGGAGAGAGCTTACAAGCTGACAGGCCACGGACCAACTTTCTCGAGAAGTTTGAAAGAAGTCGTAACGGCTGGTTGTGTGGTACTCAGGTTCGTGTATGCGTTCAAGAAGATATCGTCTTTCGAACCAGGAACGAAAGCGTATGCATCCAGATCTGGTACAAAGGTCGCTGGAGGAACAATCGATCCAGTGGCATTCGCTCCTTGAATGGCCAGAGAGCCATTACTGATCAAGAGATATTTGTTATACGTGAAGCTTGAGTAACCATCCCCTAGCAAATCTACGAAAGGATATAAGATGTGGACGCTCTGTACCTAAGTGTTGGTGGTTTGTACTGACAATCTGGAGTCATCCAAATACCTGAAAGTCGTCAAGACTGAAGTTGAAAGCATACACACCGACGCCACGGTCGATGGCTCCTCTGATAACCAACTACGACCAGGGTTAGAAAGCAGAATGACGCAAAAGTGGTCTCATACCGGATAGCTATCAGCTGGAAACCCCTTGAGCAGCGATTGATATGCTTTGGTCAAGATCCCATATTGAGCTGGTATGATGCTTCTCGCAAGGGTGTACGGAATTGGTACAACACTTAGAGTGCTGTTGATGGCACCAGTGATGTTGTTAGGGTAAAGTGAATTGATCGGATTTGGAGAAGATTCGCTCCTCGAGCTGAGAATACTTTCGAGAACGGTAGGAGATGGTGAACTAATTGCTAGACACAGAAGGATTTGCAGAACAAATGCGAAGAGAATTGAGGATCTCATGGTTCAGAGATGCTAAGAGTGTCTTGGATTCAAGACTAAGAAAGGAGAAGTTGGCGTCAATTAAATAGTCGACAAAAGCCGAGAGAGCATCTAATATTTAAGCCATCATGTACCTGTTTGCATATCTCAGTTTGCGGTCAGCATCGCCTCCTCTCACTGGAGGAACTGCCGATGTCATACGCCCAGGTACAAGCACTAACCACCGGATCATTTGTTTCCCGTAATTACGCTCCTACTGCCGGAATAACCCTTGAGCATCGCAATCTTTGGTGGAATTAGATCTCAAGCCACGCGGCGTACGGGTTCAAGCTCATCCGAGCTACCACAAAAAACATACATACCCGCAACTCAAACCGTGAAGTAGTATTTTAACCAACATTCCTACACCAAGTCAATGAGTTGATTTGAAGTGAAGCTGCATTTGCAGGACGCAAATCTCCCGTCATGATAGCAGATTTGAAATTTCGTGTTGTTTGTCGTTTGTCAGATCCCCCAGGCTTCAGCCCCAATCTCAGGATACTCCTTAATGTCCACAACGAGCTTCGTTCACGCCCGCCTTCGCTGCCTCTTACGGGCCGACGGCCCTTCGCAAGCTCCGGGGTGGCCCGAGGCAGCTATGGAGGTCGTATCCTCAGCTCGTCCAGCCGGAGGCCTTGTCTGCGACGCTTGGCTCTTTATATGATTTAGTTTATTAGAGAATAGAATCTAAGTGTTCTTAGACTAACTGTACACGTGATGCGATCGCTAGCTTAGAATAGTTGTTTTATATCCGAGAGCTTTTCTCTCATCTACTCTCTTCTCTCTTTGTCTTGTATTCTAAGGACTATATGGTAGATTGAATGGAATCAAATCAAATAATATAAGTTGTTAAAATCACGTGAAAGTGTTGCCAACGGGCAGAAAACATAGAATGCAGTCGCAAATCGCGATATACGTTTCAAACCAATTATAATAGCAACTACTAATTATAATTTGATGCAATAACAGATTTGAATTGCTTGAAATTAATTATAATACATATTTTGAAATTAGAAAAATCGCAAAATATTTTAAAGTTATTTTAAGTACTGCGTAACTCCGATTTTAGTGTTCTTATAATCATGTAATAAGTCAAACTTTTTATTAATCGGCCACTTTCTAAAGTCGACTACTTTTTACACCAAAAATAACGATTTTTGATTTTTATATTTCTATTAATTATTAATAAAAAATACAAAATTAAAAATATATATTATTTAAATAAAAATTAAATAAATTATTAATTTTTTTTTAAATTTTTAATTTTAAATAATAAATTATTAAATTTTAAAATTCGTGATTTTCGATTTATATATAAATGTCGAGACATATACACGTGCTTATCACGTGCTTTAGTTAAGGAGAGCTAGTGTAGAACTTGAGAGTATATTAATACTTTCGATTTTAAATTTAATTTTTTAAACAATTAATAATTTTTATATTTAATACGTAAAAATTACGATTATTAAACGTAATATATTGATATATTCAAATATTTTAATATTATTAATACTAATCAATATTTAATTTCATTAATTGAATACAAAACAATAAAATCTAAACTAAAAAAAACTTTTACGTAAAAAAATATACATTTTTTCGAAATTTAAAAATATATATTTAATTTTTTTTTAGTATTTGAAAAATTTTACAAAAAAATACTAAAAAAATTCTACGTAAAAAAATACAATTCTTTTAATATTTAAAAGTTTTACACTTTATATCTTTCTCGATATTTAAAAAATTTTATATACAATACTAAAAATTTAAAAAAACAATTATCGAAATTTTAATTATATTTTTTTTGATTTGCGTTTATTACATACGATAAAAAAATCGATTACGAAAATTTTATTTTTTTTGAATCGACGATTAAAACGACAAAAAATACTATATATTATACTTTTTTTTAAAAACAATGAATTTTTACGTTATTCGAAACGTATTTAAACTACGATCAATTTGAATTTTTATTTACACTTTATATACAAACAAATAAATTTATATTAAAATAAATAAATTTATTAAATACAAATTAATATTTTAAAATAATAAAAATTAATACTTAAAATAAATTTTTTTTTTTTTTCGAAAAACGTTTTATTGTTTTCAAATATATTTTTATTACTCAATATCAAATACGATAAATTACAAATAATTACGACAATTTTTTTATTATTAAATAAAATTAAATCAAATAAATATATAAAAAAAAAAATTTATTTTATTACAATAAAAACGAATATAAAAAATAAATCGATTTCTAGTAATTAAATTTAAATAAATTTATTATTAACAATTTCATTTTATATAAATTTTATATATTTAAAGAATTAAAATATAAAAATAATACTTTATAAGAATTTTATTAAAACAATTTTAAAGACTAAAAAATAATACATTTTAAAATAATTATTAATAAATTGATTTTTTGTTTAAAAAATTATTTTAAAAATAATAGCGTTTATATTTCGCGTAAAAAATCAATTCAATAAATTGAAATTTTTATTTAAAAACAATAATAATATATAATTTGACTAGATACGAAAATACAATAGTAATTGGAAAAAGGAAAATTCAATTCTCGATTTAATTCGAATAATTAATTTCGATCAAATTTAATTACTTTAAACAAATTTTATAGATTAAAATTTAAATAAAAAATATTTATTATTCGATAATTAAATTTGCAAAAAACTCAAAAAATATTAATTTGAGAGAATAAAAAAATAATTTTTAAAATTTTAAATATAAATTAAAAATTATAATAAGAAGTATTTTGAAATAGAAATAAAATATACGTATTCTCGAAATCGTTATTTTAAAAACTCGAGAGTATCGTTGAAAACTTTATCGAAATAAAAAATAAACGCGATATTACAATTTATTATAAAGTAAATCGATTTCAAATAATAACGTTTAAAAAGAGATTATTTTTTCAAAGAAAAATAATAAAAAATTAATACTATAAATAAATTCTTGAGTAAATATAATATTATTTGCGACGAAAATAAAAAAATCTATTAAAATTAAATTTTTTACGATAATAAATTTTTTACGATAATAAATTTTTTAATTTTTTAATATACAATAAAACGATTATAAATTTCGAAAAATTAATTATTCGTAATAAAAAATTTAAAATTTTAAATAAAAATAAAAAAACGAAATTTAAAAAATTAAATAATTAAAAAGTTTAATAATTTAAAAAAAATTTATTTTAATAAAAACGATAAATATAAAGAAATAATTTACGATTTTTTTGATAAAAAATTAAAATTATTTTAAATTTATTGTAATAATATAAATATTACGTCGAATATATACAAAAAAACGTTTTTAATTATATTGAAAAAATAAATACGAAGTTTTTATTTGAATTATATTTTTAATAATAATTGTTCGTTTGAAGAAATTATTAAATATATAAAAATTAAATTCGAGATTTTATATGTTTTAATAATATATTAAAAAAAATAAAAAAAAGTTATTTTACGAGATATCGTTAAAAAATTTTTTATAAAGAAATTGATTGAGAATCTCGAATTGTTATTTAATAAATTATAGTAAATTCAAAAAAAATAATTGAAAAAAAATCGTAAGAATAATAATATAAAAAATTGTATTTTACGAATTTGTAACGATATTAAAGAATATCGTATATATTTTACAAATTCTAAAAATACGTTAAAAAAAATTCAATACTAATTGCGTTATATTATTTAATCAATTAGAAAAGAACGAAATATAAAGTAATTAAATTTTAGTATTTATTTTATCGATTGTAAATACGATAAATATAAAGTAAATAAAAATCGTAATAATAAACGCGATTAAAACAAATATAATTACAATTACAAAAATTAAAAATATAATAAATATAATCAAAATAATTATTCGAGAAAAAAAAAGTATTATATTTATAAAAAAATAAACTATTAATCTACGAAATATTTTTTAAAAAAAAAACGACAAACATACGAAAAATTCAAAAACGAAATTTATTTTCACTATAAAAAATACGTTTTTACAACAAACTATCAAATTTTTTTAATTCACGAAAAAAAAAATAAAAAAATTCAAAAGCGAAAATAAAACAAATACTTTCGACGTTTTTATTTTAAATATAAAAAAATTTAATTTCAAAAAATAAAACAAAAATAATAAAAAGTTTACAAAGACTAATTTTTTTACTACAAAATATATCAATATTAAAAAACTAATCACGAAATTAAATAATTAAAAAATACAATATTTATTAATTAAAAACAATATATTTTACTCAATTAAAAAATATTCAAATCAAAAAAAATCTTTCAATTTACGAACAAATATATTACAAAAAAATTTCAAAGTATTTTATCAAATACAAATGCAATTATTATATCAATTACAAAATACAATCAATTTATAACTCTACAAAAAATCGATTTACAAATTAAATTCAATATTTCAAATCGTAAAAAAAAAATTCAATTCAAAATAAACAATATAAAAATCGAAAATACGATTAAAATTTATACTTTTATTAAAAATATTACTTTTTACGTCGTACTTCGCAATATACTATTTTTACTATCTCTAAAAAATATAAATAAACTTAAAATTTGATTCAACAACGTAAAAAATCGCATAAAAAAACGTAGTAATAATACAATCGTATTAATTATACGCAAATAAAAATATCTATAAATTTTATTAACAAAACTAAAAAAAACTTTTATTTAATATTATTTAACAAATATAAACTTACGACGCGTATATAAAAGATTTAAATATTTATTAATACGACGATTTGTAAATATTTTTAATAAAATTGAATATAAAAACTTTATATTTTAATAATTAAAACAAATCAACAAATTTTATTACTATTATTAAATAAACGCGAAATCGTTAAAACGATTTAAATTTTTTTTAATAAATAATCACGAGTTTAATTATTTAATAATCGTTAATATTATATATTTAAATAATAACGTAATTTTATAATTTGTAAATTTTATTACAAAATTTTAAAATATACGATTTATTATAAAAATATTTATACAATTTATATAAAACGTAATCAAAGAATATTAAATTAATACGTATTTAAAATCGCTAGAAGTTTTAATTCATAATACTAAAAAGAATTTTATATTCGCGAAATTCAAATAATAAATAAAAATTGTAACAATAAAAATAAAAAAAGTTTTAATAAAAATATATAATTTTATTGAAAAGATTAAACGATATTATATTTTATTACGACGAGTTTATATGATTATATTGAAAGAAATAGTAAAATATATTACAAAAAAACAAATACTACAAATAGTAATAAAAACTTATAACGATTTAATAAAATTAAACGAATTCGTATTAATTTTATTAGTATTTAAAATATATTTCAAAATTTTTAATACAAATATTTTTACGTCGATAATAATAAAAAAAATAAACGCGATTCGTAAAACAATAAACGAATTTCGTCGTATACAAATTAAACGACAAATTAATAATGTATTAATAATAAAAAACGATTTCAATATTTTAATAATTTTAAATCTATTAATCAATTTCAAAATTCGAGTCTTTAAAAAGTACAAAAAATAGAAAAGATTATACAAATTACTAATAATTACAAATGAAAAATATATTATATAATTATTTTACAAATTGATAAATTTTAAATTAATTGTAATTAAATTTTATTTTCGAAAATTGCAAATTGAAAAATCGATAAAAAGATAATTTATAAGAATTACGTAAGAAAACGAAAAACTAAAAACGATAAATATAATATAAAAAAATAAAAATTAAAAAAACGATAATAATAATTATTTAATTTTAATCGAAAATTAATTTAAACGTTATAAACGATTAAAAAATGCGAAAAATAAATTTAAATTTATAATTTATTTCGAATAAAAATATTTTAATTCTATAAATATTAATGACAATAACAACGATTTTATAAATAATAAAAATTTCAATTAATATTATATAAAAAAAAAAATCACGATTAATATAATTTATATAACGAGTAAAAAAAAAACGAATATAAAACTCGTAATCAAATTACGAAAAAAAAGAATTATTATTATATTTAGAAATTTTTTCGAAATTTTATAATAAAAAAAAAATTAAAATATTTATAAAAAACGTATTTAAATTTATATAATATAATTTAATTACGTATAAAAATATTCCGATTTTTAAATTTAAATTAATATACGAAATCAAAAATAAAACAATAAACGAATTATACGAAAAAACGAAAATCGTAATTTAAATTTTTAATAATAAATTGAAAAAGTTTATTTTTATAGAATTTTTTATTATTTAACGAGTAAATTAAAGAACAATTTTAATCTTAATTTCAATTTTAATTTAAGATTACAATTTTATAATATAATTACGAAACGTTATATAAATATATATACAATTGTAAATTTTAATTTAATAAACAATTTTTGTTAATTTATTAAAAGAAATAATATATTTTTATTTTAAAAAAATAATTATAATTGTAAAAAAATTATTGTATAAATTCGTAGAAATAAATATTTATTAATTCGTTATATATTATAAATATTATATTTTCGAATTAAAAATAAAATTTTCGATATATAATTTTTGTTTTTTAATTGAAAAAAATAAAAAAATATTCGAGATTATCGATATATAAATAAACAATACGTTAAAATTATTAACGTTACAATTTGTAGACTTAAAAAAAAAGAAATTAAAAGAAATTAAATTGTAAATAAAAAACAAAAAATATTTAATATTTATAAATCAATTAATATTTAACAATAAAATTATATAATTATAAAACGAGAATAAAATACAATTTAAATAAAAAAATTAAAATAAAAAAAATCGAATTTATTAATTCAAAAACTATAAATTATTTTAATTAATATTGAAAATAACAAATTTATAAAACGTATATTGTATTTATTTATTAATTAAAAACTATTTTTAATTTATTAATCGTTATATAATATTAAATTATAACGAAAAAAAATATAATAATTTTAAATAAAAAATTAAAATAATAATAAAATAATTTATTGTACAATATTTATTATATTTTGATCGATTTAAAAACAATTAAAATATTCGTATTCGTAGACGATTTATATATTAATAATATCGATTTGAGTTCGTAAATTAAATACGTAATTATAATCGCTAACGAAACTCGAACGAAAAACGATTTTAAAATAAAAAATAATTTAATATATTGAAATTCTACAAAATGTAAAAGAATTACTAAAAGCGTTTTAATATTTAAAATCTACGAAATAATTAATAAAATAAATATAATAATTATAATAATTTCTATTATTAATATAATTACAAAATAATTCGATTTATTTAATATTTTTATTGTTATTTGTACAAATTCGTATTTTTTATACGATTGTTTAATAAAATTAAAAACAATAAACGAGAAACGCTTTATAATTAATATTATAATTTTAAAATAATTATACGAATATAAAGAATTGTAAAAAGTATAATAAATATATAAAAACAATAATTTGATAAATATTATAACGAAATTCAATTTAAATAAAATTTTATAAACGTTTATTAATATAAATAATTTTACAATTAAAATAAAAAAATAAATAAAAAAAAAAAATTTAAAATAAAAATAAAATTTTATTTTTTTGAGTTAAATGAATTAATTTATTTTAAATTAAATTCTTAAAAATATAGAAATATAATTAATTATTATTAATTAATTACGTAAATCGTAAATTAAAATATTTAATTATTAATTTTATAATTTTATTATTTGATTTATTTATTCTATTATTAATTTTTTAATTTTATTAATAATAACGTTAAATATAGTTTTTTTATTATAATAAATCAATTTTAAAATTTTTTTGCGTTTTAATAAATTTCGATTCTATTAATTAAACTTTAAATCGATTAAAACGTCGTATTACAAAAATTCGATCGTATTTAAAACGCGTTAAATTATTAATACTTTCAATAGTTATACGACGCGATTAATACTACAAATAAAAACTTATTGATTATATAGAATACGATTTTTTAAAGTATAATATAAATAAAAAAAAAATTTATAATTCGAATACGAAATAATTAAATTATTAATTTAATTATTTTTTTAATTTTAATTATCGATTTATATATTAATTAATATTTTTTTAGTTTTTCTACAAATATATAAATAATTAAAAATTGAAACGATACAATTTGTAATACTTTTTTTATTACGATTAAAATATTATTAAATTAAATTTTATATTAATTCTATAAAAAGAAAAAATTGATTAAAATAAAAATTGAAATATATATATAAAAAGAAAAATAAATATAATACAAAATATTAAAATTAAAAAATATTTTTTGTTTTAAAATAAGTTTTTTTTTTTTTAAAAATTGTTTAATTAGTATTATACAAAAAAATTGTAATTTTATAAAAA